>LOEQ01000246.1:92315-112339 GCA_001685075.1 Bramus lutescens | reverse complement strand
CCCTCCCCTCCAAAAGGGACCTCTATCCGCGCCAGCCGGGGTTACTCCGGTGACCCCCAGGGGCCTGATAGCTTTCCAGAATCTTGGTTGCCTGGGGACCGTGGGAGTGGAAACTGGACCACGCGCGGGGCCTTGGGTTCTGAAAGACTCTTAGGGCTGGACACGTGGAGTAAGGGTCGCCAACTCTTCCCGTCCCTCCAGCCAGCGAAGTTTACAGTGTAGATTGGAGGACATCCGTCCCTGTTCAATCATTCTAATTGTTATTTTATGGACACAGTGTCTCATATATCCCAGTCTAGCCTTGAACTCACTAAGTAACTGAGGATGACCTTGAACTTTTGATCCTACCTCCCCCCGCGGTCCCCCCTCCTTCCACTCCCCAAATACTGGAATTACTGGGGATGTGGGGCTCTGTGTCACCACGCTTGGTCCACGGAGGGCTAGGGATTGAACCAGGGCTAGGTGGTACTTGACTAACTAAAACTATCTTGCCAGTCCCTAGTCTTCAGTTTTAAAGTTTTGATTGTTTTGGATTTTTGAGACAGGGTCTCGTGAAGCCCAGGCTGGCCTTGCTGTGTAGCCCAGGATGACCTTGAGCTCCTATGACATCCTTCTGCTCCCATCTCCCCAGTGGTAGGATTACAGGCATGTGCCAGCCACACATTGTTCTTTAAACTTTTTAGTATGGAGACTTAACATATACGTACTAAGTTAGAGGAGATGTTAGAAGGAGCTGTGAGACACGGCTCAGCTTTAAAACAAGGATCCATTCTGTGCCGATCTCCTTCACCTCTGACTCCCTGGTCTCTAAGCAAATTCCAGATGTATAACTGTATTAGAAAATATTTTGATATGTGTCACTAAGCAATAAGACCTTACTTTAAAAGCTTACGCACAGGAGCATTATGGAACTAAAGGGAAAAAAAAAACTAGAACTAGGGAATTGTTATGTGGTAAAGCACTTGTCTAGCCTGTACAAGCTCCTGGGCTTCAGCCCCGCAAAGCAAAACATAAAGCTTCTTGAAAGCCTGCTCACTGTGATTCAGTGTCCACATTGTCTTCGTTGTTGCATGGTTGTTTTTGACTTTGGACCAGATGCAATAATCCTCATGTGGTTTTGAACTCAGGGTCCTGTCCCTTGTGCCTTTTATATTCTGTGCCACATGTGCGAAAGAAACAGTCATGTTGACAGAGTCTAGGGCCAGTGTTAGAACTGCGAGTCTGTACAAAAGGGTCTAAAAAGAAAGATCTGGAGAGCTGGGCCTGTAGCTCAGTTGGTAGAGTGCTTGCCTAGCACACACAAGGCCCTAGGTTGAATAAACTGACCATGGTGGCCTACTCCTGTAATTCCAGTACTGTGGAGTTAGAAGCAGGAGGTGAAGTTCCAGGCTTAGCTACATAGCGAGTCTGATGCTAGCCTGGGCTATGTGAAACCCTATTTCAAAAAAGAAAGCTATAGAAAAGTCTAGAGGAGGGCAGAGAGCATCTGTCCTGCACCTCGATTAGTTTCCTCTCGAAGTTTCTCATCTCCCTTTTTTTTAATCTTCTTGATCCTTCCCAATCCCCAAATTATTTGGCGGGGAGGGCAAATTATAGGTCTGAGGAAAGTTGTCCCAAACAGGTGGAGAGCTTTGTCCTACCCTAAAGCCAATTTGGAGACCAGATTTATAGAGCCTAATGGGCTTTTAATTTAGCAAGGGGACACAGAAACCCATCTGGGATGTGTCTTTCCCTTCGGCCTTGAGGAGCCTTGGTGTAGGGCGGTTGGGCTGGGATCCTGGGAGCCAGACTTCCGGGCCAACACTCCCACACTCAACATGTTTGTTACTAAATGTTTCGTTTTAATACAAGTAGCTTCTTTGGGCTCAAGATGGGAAGAAAATCATTTGAAGGATAAATCACACCCTTTTCACCTTTCAGAGCCTTGGGCAGCTCAAGGTTCTGGCTAAGTGCTCCGTAAACATTAGACAGTCACCTTAAAGGGATGGGTATAGTTGTTCAAATTTCCCTCAGCGACAGAGGGGCAAAACGCTCTTGACTGTCACTCAGGGAGTCTGGTTTTTTTTTTTTTTGTTTTTGTTTTTGTTTTTTTTTGCTGCTTTTCTGTATCCCAGAACCAGGTAGGCTTGAGAGCTCAATTTCTTTCAACCTGGGAGGCAGAAAAAATATTTAGAAACGTAAACTCAAATCTACTTAAGTCTGTTAAATACATTTTAGAGAAGTCATTCTCTGCTTCCTGAGCTCTTAGTGTTTGCTTTTACTGGCCTCCTTATCAACAGAATTGAGATTTGTTAACAGGGATTCTGCAGTGTCTTTTTTTTTTAATGTACTTTGTTAAGTTAGTAATTTAAAATGTTTAGTCCTTTACAATTTCATATATGTATAAAATGTCTTTTGGCTGTTTTTAGACTCCAGTCACTATCTTTCAGTCCCTCCTAGTCTCTCTGAGTCCTTCTTCCCAGCAGGCCCCTTCTACTTTGGTGGCGTTTTTTTTTTATACCCAACTTTTTACTCATCATTCTATATTAAATGTGTTTTATCTGCAGTAACTAGTTAGAATTCATTTTTCAACTTTAAATCCTTCTCAGTCCCTGGCCTCCACACTGATCCCGGCCTTGATCTATCCAATTCTATCATTTTGTCACTTCAAAACTGTTGCGTTGGAGCTGAGGAGATGGTTTAGTGGGTAAGAGCATTTGTTCTGCAAATAGGATTCCTGGGTTTAAACCCCCAACACCCATGTAAAAAGCTGGGCAAGGCTGTAAACCCTAGCATTGGGGTTTGGGGCACCAGAGACAAGGATAACCCCAGCTAAGACCCTAAGCAATAGCAGAGAGGGTACCTGAACTGGTCTTCCCCTGTAATCAGATTGGTGACTACCTTAATTGTCATCATAGAACTCCCGGAGCTTGCTTGGCAGCCAGCCTTGCAGAAACACGCTTCTAGTTCAGTAAGAGACCCTTTCTCAAGGCCATAAGGCAATATGATAGAGGATGACACCGGATGTCCTGTTCTGGCTCCTGTGCACACCCACACACTCACATGCATCCACTGTACACCCCACACAGCATATTTTATAAATGGAATTCATGCAGTATATGGTCTTTTGGAATTGACTTTTATCAGAACATTTCTGTGGCGCTCCCCATGGAAGCAACTGCACATGGCCATAATTCCCACCTTCTTGCTGAATAATGTACCACCTCTCTGATCACCTGGTGAGGGTATCTGGGTTCTTCCCACCTGCCGCTCACTACACATAGAATACTACATTCTTTTAGATTTGTTGGCTGATTGGTTAATTGTGACACGGTCTCAGGTACCCTAGGCTAACCTCAAACTTAACCATGATACTGAGGTTGGCTGCTCCTCCTGCTTCTACTACCTTCCAAGTGCTGGAATGGCAGACATGGGCCGCTAGTCTCAATTTTGTGTCTGTGTCTATGTTTTCATGTGTCTGGAATAATATTCAACAGTAATGTGTTCATCTTTATAAGAAACTGTCATACTGTTTCCCAAAGGTTCTTTTGTACACGTCAGTTTCTCTGCATCCCTGCTGGCATTAGGTGATGTCACCGGCTTTCTTCAGCTGTTCTTAGAGGTATATGCTGTATTTTCTTAGAGTTTTAATTTGCATGTCCCCACTGTTAATGATGCTGAAAGTCTTATCATTTGCCTTTGGTCCCTCTTCTAATTAGGTTATTTGTGCTTTTATTGTTGAATTTAAGGAGCTCTTTATAAATGGTGGATACTAGTCCTTTATTCCACATAAAGATTGTACATATGGTCTGTCCTTCCATTCTCTACATTGGGTCTTTTGCAAAGTAAACATTTTTAATTTCAGTAAAGTCAGTTTATCCATTTTTATTTTTATGGATCATGCTTTTGCTGTCATGTCTTAAGAACTTTTTGCTTTGCCTAGATCCAAAAGATTTTTCTCTAAGAGTTTTATAGTTTTTCTCTTACTTTTAAGCTCGTAGTTTAAGTTGAAGCTCTTTTTTTTCTGCCTGTGAATATCCAGGTTCAGAACTATTAGTTATTTTCTTATTAAACTGCTTTATGTCTCTATAAAAATGATAATCAGTTGGTCTATTTGTATATGTGTGAGTTTTCTAATTTGTTCCCATGGTCTGTATGTTTGTCCTTATGCTAGTGTCACACAGTGTTGATTACTGTAACTATATGTGAGTTTAAATATTTCTCCCGCATTATCTTTTCCCTTGTCCCAGATATTAGCTAGTCCAGGGCCTGTCTTTTTTACCTTATAACTTAAAAAAAAAAGTCATGTGTATTCTTATGTCTTAGTATGGGTACACTCAGGAGTACAGTGCCCTTGGAAACCAGAAGAGGGAGTTGGATACCCCACCCCCACCCCCACGCCAGAGTTATTGTGGTTGTGAGCTGTCTGATGTTGGTTCTGGAAGCCTAACTTGGGTCCTCTACAAAAGCAGTACACTCTTATTCCCTGACCCATCCCTCTAGCCCCAGTGTAACTTCTATAAATGACCTCCTATGTCTATAAAAACTTTGTTGGGAAATTGATGATTTAAACCAGAAGATCAGCTAGGAAAGAACTGACCTCATGCCCATGTTGAGCTTTCTAATCCATGAACACAGCACCTTCATTTAAGCCTGATTTTTTTTTTCACCAGCCTGCTCCACTTCTCGTGATCCTAAACATGTTTTATGAAGTTTATGCCTCAGAGCAGACTTTTCTTTAAGGCAATTATAAAAGATACTGTGCTTTCGCTTTCAGCCCACTCACTGTTAATGATAACAGTGTACTTGGCCTCAGTATTTGGGTCTTGTGCCAAGATATTGCTGAGTGGTTGTAGGGGCTTTCTGTCACTTGCAGTATTCTACACAAACTGTTGTGTTATCTGCAAGTAAAGGCTGTTTTAATTCTTCCTTCCCTTGAGTCTGCCCTTGTACATATGGCAGTATTTAAGAAGATGAGAAGTTGGAGGCCTGGTGGGAGCATGGAGGGGGAATAGAGGGTGGATTTAAAAAATGAAAACAATTGGCGTAGTTCTGAAAGAAAAGATAATGCCTTTCATTTCTTTTTCTTTGCCCATTGCAATGACTACAATACTATGTCAAGTGAGAGTGCTGAGAATACTGATGGCCTCTTTTTTTTACTGCCACTGACAGTATTTTCTATTCGTTGACTGATTTTTTTTGTGTGTGTGTGTGTGTGCCTTTCTGTATGTGTGACTGTACCTGTGTGCATGTGGAGATCAGAGAGCAACCTTGAGTGTCATCCCTTGCTTTTGAGACAAGGTCTCTCACTGACCTAAAGCTCACTGATTAAGCTAGGCTAGCTATCTGGTGAGCCCCCAGGGATTCACATGTTTCCTCTTTCTCACAGTTGGGATTAAAGTATACCACCACCGTGTTCAACTTTTTCATGCCAGTTCTGGGACTCAAACTCATGTTTCAGTACTTCCTCATGTAAACACCCTACCAACTGAACCATCTACTTAACTGGATTGATTGATTTTAACACCACACTCACACCCACACTTTTTTTCTTTAGTGGTTTAGAAGATGGTGCCCAGGGTGTTGCACATGCTAGATAAGTGATCTGCTGCTGAGCCTCACTCCAGCTCTCTATTTTTCTACTCTTCCTAGAGGATTATTAGTTTTACTGCTTTTTTTCCCTAACCAAAAATGATCAACTTTTTTATTCCATTGGTTTTTTTCTCCTCTGTGATATTCCAGTTTTAAATTTTATTTATTTCTGTTTATTTTCTTGTTTTTAAGAATTGGAGGGGGGTAGCCAGACTGGCTTTGAACTAACTATGGCAATCTTCATGCCTCAGCTTCCTGAGATAGGTGTGAGCCGCCACCCCAGGGTTAATTCTGCTCATTACTGTTTCTTTCCTTCTGTTTACTTTGGATTTAATTTGCACTCCTTTGTTCCTGGTTTGTGGGAATAAAGGTGTGAGCCACCCATGTTTGGCTCCTTTCCTTTTTGCTGTTTTCAGATAGCCTCATGTTGACTGGTCTCAAACCAGTGATGCAAATGAGGCTGACCCAGTTTGCAATCCTCCAGCCCCACCTCCCAAGTGCTAGGACTCTCCACCTTGTTGAAGCAGAGTCTTATTTCTGCCTTGCGATGAGCTCCTCGCTCTCAGATCCTACTTTCTCTGGCTTCAACTCACCCTTAGAAGAGCTGGGATTCTGGGTCCACACCACTCTATGAATCTGCATATGGCTTTTTAGGGGTCCTGAGGCTTGGACTTGGCTTTTCAACTTGTCAGGCTTCTGAGCCAAGCGCCTTTACCACTGAGCCATCCCACTGCCCCAGCATCTTTTTTTCTAACAGACATTTTAAGTCCTGCCTCCGCTGTCACCATATATCTCAATATGCTCTTTTGTTTTTAATTACTCTTGTGTTCATTTATTTATTATTTATTTTATTTAGCTATCTTCGATTCATGAATTATTTGTATGTGTGATGTAGTTTCTGACTATTGTCAGTTTGTTATTGAGTACTAGTAGAGTTCATTGTGGTTGGAGGACACACTGTATATGATTCCTATTCTTTTCTATTTCTTGAGTGTGTCTTACAGCCCAAATCACAATCTCTTAAGCATATATTTTGTGGCCTATCAGTGAATATTCTATAGGCACTTAAATATGCATAGCTTGCTATTTGCTGGAATATTCTGCACATCAGCTGTTGTTAGTTGACATTGATGAGCACAGCATTCTTACTGAGCTGTCCAGTGGGTTTCATCAGTTCCTGAGAGTCGGGTATTTGGGTCCCCAATTACATTTGTGCATCCGTCTTGCCTGTAGCTGTGTCCATTTGCTTTGTATATTTTGAGGTTCTGTTTTGTGTTCCATAAACATTCACAATTTGAAGCATATTTCTCTGAATGTATGTGGCCTTTTCATGGAGTCAGGATGTGTCTATCAAGCCACAGACAGTGAGGGAACTGTCTAGTTTCCTTGCACTGGTACCTTCTTTAGCAGCCATTGTCTCACAGCTTTCTATTGATGATTCCATAGTGTCTGCTCTCTCTTGCTTGTACTTTTCATCTGCTCTTCTCTCTCTCTGTTTCTCTCTCTCTCTCTCTCTCTCTCTCTGTGTGTGTGTGTGTGTGTGTGTGTGTGTGTGTGTGTGTGTCTGTGATGTATGTGCCTGAGCCCAAACATGCATGCTATGGCACGGGTGTGGGTGGAGGCCAAAGAATAACTTGTTTTTTGAAAAAGGGCCTCTGTGTGTATCCTAGACCAGTCTCTGACTTGTGATCCCTCCTTCCTGAGCTTCCCAAGCCCTGGGGTTATAGGCTTTTACTACCATACCCAGTTTATGAAGTACTGAGGATCAAACTCGGGGTTTTTTACATTCTAGGCAAATGCTGTACTGACTGAGCCCTTTTGCCCTTCATTCTTAAAGACTATCCCATCACCACCTTTAGAATTCATATTCAACACTTACTTATTTACTCTGAGACAGCATCTCCTACAGCTTGGTCTGGCCAGCCTTGTCTGTTCTCTAACAAGGACAGCCTTGAATTATGATCCTCCTGCCTCCATCTCCCTAGTGCTGGGATTATAGGCATGTGCTACCATATCCAGTTTATGTCTTCCAGGTGATGAAACCCAGGGAGATCCTCTATCAAGTGAGCTACATCCCCAGTGGGTCACTTTTAGTGCTTAGAAATGTTCCATGTTCCTCCTCCCCTACCGTTGATTTTGGAGAAGTCCTTTTCATATGTTCCTCTTTGATGCTTTATTTTTCTCCATCTACTTTTATGGCCTTTTTTTTCTTTGTCTTTAGTTTCCAGAAATTTAATTATGATTTAGCTCAGCATAGATTTCTCTCTGCTTATCCTGTTTGGGCCTTGATCATCTTCCTGAGTTTGGACATTTATGTCTTTTGCCAGATTTTAGGGGAGGGTTCCAGCAATGTTTTGTCAAATACTTTTCAGTTCCATGCACTTTTTTTTTCTTAATGTGGGACTCTACTGACAGAGCTGTCCACTTCTTTTTGTTGTTCTGTTTTGTTTCTTGTTTTCTTGGACTGGGGGTTGAGCTGCATGCCACCCTCTAGCCAGGCAGCCACTGCACACTCAGCTGTTGCTCCAGCTGCACTTTTGTTCTTTACCTCTACGTCTGTTTCCTTGTCCAATGAGGCAGTGACATCAGCCTTTGGGCCTGGGTAACAGAGTAACACTAACCCAGCCCCCACTTCCTGCATCCTTGGTCCAATATGAGAGCCCTGATACTAGGCAGTGGAGGAATAGGAGCATCCCTGCCAAGCAGAGGGTGGGAGGTTAGACACCTTTGTGGTGCTGCCACCTTCCTCTGCTGGGCCACATGGAGCATGCCTGTCTCCTGGTTCCTCGGGGCAGGAATATAGAGGAAATCAGCTTCCCTCTCCACTCTGCTGAGCTAAATATTTAGGTCTACTTGTTGCTTTGATTTACCATAAATAATCCCAATAAGACTGCCTGATCCATTCATACTCCAGTCTTAAAGATGACACTCTTGATTCCTACCTGGGGCTCCCTTGGGGCTTGTATGTTAAGTATTTTGGAAACCATGTAAGACTATCTTTAGTAATAGAATGGCCCCCGCACTGAAGCCCAGCTTGGCATCATCTTACAGTGTTTTCAACCTTTGATCTATGTATGATGTGTTCAATTTTAAAACCATTGTTAATTACTGAATTTCACATACAGTTAGAAGCTAATGATCTGTTTGGAGGATCTTTGTTATATCTTGTAATTCCATCTACATAATTATATTGTTTCTCATTAAACTACTTCAACTGAGATTTGCCTTGTATATGTATGCATTGCTTTAGAAACTTCTGGGAAATTTGGATTATTTGAGTAGTCCCACGTTGAAGCTGAAATAAAATAATTAAATTCAGAATGTTCAGAGTTGGAGAGATGGCTCGGCAGTTAAGACTCCTCCAAAGGACAGAAATTGAGTTCCCAGCACCCACATCAGGTGGCTCAAGGCCATCTGTAACTCCAGCTCCAAGTGATCCAGTGCCTTCTTCTGGTCTCCATGGGCAGCTACACACATGTAATATACATTCCACACAAACACATATAAATAAAAATAAATTTTAAAAAGGTATTTAGGTTTAGAATGTGCAATGTACTATACTGGGAGCTGAGGGGGTACATTTCATGAATATCAATTATTTCCAGCCTTGGGCATCTGTTTCTTGCAGAGATATTGCACAAGTAGCTAGAGTATGATTGTATACAACACTAAACACCACTGAAGAGGCAGAGAGATGACTCAGTGGGAGAAGGAAAGATTAACCCTGGCAGAGGCATCAAGAGGCCTGGTCCAGGAAGTGTGAATGCACCAGCCTTTGAAGACTCTGGAAGATTCCAGCAGGTAGAGGAGGAGGATACAGATGCAGGCAAGAACCATTTGGGCACATGCAACAGCTAGAACTGAGGGGACAATCAGCACAGGTATGAGCTGGGCTTTGTAATTTAAAGGAGTGGTTAAAATATGGTGGTTTGCTGTGGCAACTACAGCCACAATAGAAAGTTCATATACAAGCATCTACTTTCAAGGATATCTATGGACTGTAAATTCAAAACTTTTATTGTAAATTGGAAAGATTATGTTAAAATTGGAGGTTTTAAGAGTTGAAGCCTGGCTCAAGTGTAAAATGATTGATGCAAGCATGAGGACCTGAGTTCAGATCCCTCAGCTCCCACATAAAAAGCTGGGCACAGCAGTCCATACCTGTAACCCCAGCACTGGTAGAGTGGAGACTAGGGACCTGCTGGCCAGCCAGTGTTGCTGACACTGTGAGCTCTGTGTTCAGTGAAGAGAACTTGACTCCAAAACTTAGGTGGACAAGAATAGAGATGAAACAACCAGTTTTCTACCTTTATTCTGCACATGTGTACATACAGGCAAGTGTACCTGCACAAACATATACACACATGCATGTACCCTTCATACACACACACATGCTCAGCATAAAAGAATCGTTTGGGTTTTGTTATTTAGAGCTTGAGGCAAAGGAGTCTGAGACTCTGGAGATGCCTCTATTGCCTGTTTGTGTTTTTAGTCACGTTGAAACTCCTGGCTTCTGCTAGTCACTGATTTTTGGGCTTAGAAGCCCCACTTGGGGCTCAGTGCCTCCCACAGTGGGTGGGCTGGCACGGGTGCAGAGGCGGAAGTCAGCTCCCTGGGTCTGGAGCACAGTTGGGTTTTTACTGCCTTGTTGGCAAATTGCACTTGAGTAAGCAAATTTTCTCTTACACTTGGACACATGTGGTTGGTTCTTTTGAAACACCCAAAAACAAAAGCATCTTTTCCATCAGTTGAGGGAGAAAAAGCCAGCAAGAACGTTGTGGCTACAAAAGGGATTCAGAGCTCCAAATGATAGGTCTTTTCCTCCTGGATTCCCAATTACTTGTGTGAGAGGAGCAGCATTTTGCACTTCATCATCTTTCAGGTGCATTTGGAACAGGGCTGTTGTAGGAAGGCTGCTGGTTAGTTCCCGGCTGCTCAGCCCTGAAATAATCACACAGAAACCATATTATTTGCAATACTGTTTAGCCAATATCTTAAGCATATTTCTGGCTAACTCGTATCTTAAATTAACCCATCTCCATTAATCNGCTGCTCAGCCCTGAAATAATCACACAGAAACCATATTATTTGCAATACTGTTTAGCCAATATCTTAAGCATATTTCTGGCTAACTCGTATCTTAAATTAACCCATCTCCATTAATCTGTGTATCAACACTAGGCTGTGGCTTACCAGGTAAAGTTCCGGTGTCTGTCTCCGGCGGGACTACTTGGCTTCTCTTATTTAACTCTACCTTCTTTCTCCCAGCATTCAGTTTAGTTTCCCTGCCTACCTCTGTTCTGCCCTGCTGTAGGCTCAAGCCAGCTTTCTTTATTCGCTAATGATAATCACAGCATACAGAGGGGAATCCCACATCACAGGGCTGCACCTGGTATTGGCAGATGTTCAGAGTCAATTCTTAGCAATTTTGTTATGGCAAAACCAAGAATGGGCAAAGCCAAGAATGGGCCATGGAGCCCATCAGTCATAGATGAAGATATAAAATGTATCTAGAGCTGTAATTACAGGGTAATTGTCAGAGGAACTTGTGTAATGCTGCTGGTCCTTCTCTCACTACCTGAAGGGCAGCAGCATTCCTAAAGATAGGTAGATTGCATCTAGACAAAAGGGTCAAAGCCTGTGAGACTGAGGCAGGAGAGTCACTGCAAACTTGCAGCCGGCTTGGTCTGTGCTGTAAGGACAACATAGGGGACACCCTCTCTCAGGAAACCAAGAGGTTTCACAACCAAGTTCAATCCCCAAAACCCACAAAAAGACTCAAAGAGAAAACTGATTTCACAAAGTGGTGTCCTGTTACCTCCACATGTGCACTGTGGCACTCATGTGCCCATATACACATATCAAGTGTATTCACAATAACAAATAAAATCGAGGTTTGGAAAAGAAAATCAAAAGAGTTGCAGTCTTTGTGTCTCTTGTCAAGTGAGCTATCAGAGCTGTCACCTAATATCACCTGATTCCCATGTAGGGTAAACAGAGTAGTACTAATTATTGCTGGCCCATGTCACAGTCTTTCTTTGTGCATCTTTTACCAATTAAGACATCTGTGTTGAGCTGTAGAGATGTCTCAGTGGTTAAGAGCCCTGGCTGCTGTTGCAGAGGACTCAAGTTCAGTTCCCAACACATACATGGTGGCTCATAAGTGCCTGTAACTCTAGCTCTAGAGCATCTGACACTCTTTTTTGCCTCTGGAAACAGTTGTATGGACATGGTGTACATATATACACATAAAATCAAGTAAGACATCTGTTTTGGAGCAAAGAGTATGGCTCAGTAGAAAAGCATGGGTTTACCATGCATGAGGCCTTGGGTTTCATTTCCAGCACCTTTCACAGGAAAGTGTCTGTGTCTGAATACATGTTTAAGTCTGTCCTGGTGCACTGGCTTTGGAGAACAGACAAATGTCCAGAGGAGGTAATGTCCCTGACCTCTTCCATAATATACAGCTTCAGCAGTCTGGTGGCTGGCAGCTTTCTCTGGACTCTGGCATCTATTTTACCATCTTACCTGGGTACAATTGGCCCTGTAGAGTTAGACTGCTACAGCCAAGGCAATGGTAATGATCATCACTGTGCTAGCCTATGCTTTTGCAGGTGACAGAAGGTACCAAGTAGCTACTGCAGCAGGGTTGAGCAGAATTGTGAGTGGGGGAGTGTGCAAATACAGATAGTGGATTAATGTCATGACTGTGTCTACTGGTGATGAACCAGTCATCAGGGTCTGTTTTGAGCAGTAGAGGAGTCAAATGGCTTTCAAGTGTGCAGGAAAGTGTCCTGCCTTCTGCTCCATCTCTCAGAGCCAGTCAGAGCTAGGTCCTGTGTGTGGCTCTTGGGCTTATCTCTTAGGTGGCTTATTTCTGGGGACTGGGAAGGTAAGGGGAGGACAGAGCAGAAGGCAGGACGTCACTGTCAATAGGCTGGGAGGATGCAGCCCAGGAGACCTTGCCTGGCTTTTGGCTACTCCATCCTTCTAATGGGTGTCTGATGAGATTTGCTTGATCAGTCCTGCACTGTGCTGGGGCCAGTGCTTCAGACAGATGGGAAATTTCCATCAGGACCAGGGTTAAGGTGGACAACACACCTCCTCAGCCATTAACAGCACCAAGAGACACAAATTGCATGAATTTTTAAGGTGAAATTCTGCTTGTCTTTGTAGACAAGATGCACAGGGCTCTGAGAAAAAGACCCATTAACGCAGAAAGGAAGTTACTCCCTTCCAACTCCCTTCCCAGTTATAGTTATTAATTGGTTGAGAGGAGTGCTTTCAGCCCACCTGTAATCCTAGCACTCAAGAGACTGAGGCAGGATGTTCACAGATTCAAAGTCAGCCTGGCCTACAAAGTGAGACCCTATCTAAAAAAAGAAGAGGAGGAGGAGGAGGAAGAGGAAGAAGAAGGAGGAGGAGGAGGAGGAGGAGGAGGAAAAGAAAAAGAAATCACACAAAACAGGACTGAAGAAATGAGCTCAGTCAGGAAAATTCTGGAAGACCAGACTGTAGTTTGATCCCTAGAACATATATTAAAAGGTTTTGTGTGATAGTACATGTCTGTGATCCCAGCACTGGAAAGCAAAGACAGGATTTCTAGGCTCTCTGGCCAGCTTGTTGAGCCTACTTGATGAGACCCATCTCGGGGAAAAAAAAAAGGTGGACAGTACCTGTGGAACAACACCTGAGGATATCCTTTCACACATACACAAATGCCCTTCCCTCAGTACACATGAACATATTTCAAAAGATGACCTTTTGAAAGCTTTTCTCTATTATAATAAGATTTTCAGTTCCCACTCAAATTTCTATCTTTAATTTTTGCCTCGCACAAGGTAGCCAGTGACTATATATTTTTGTGGCCACATGTTTTTTCAGGGAAACAGTTTCATAGTTCTAGGATAGGGAAAGATTGTCCTAGGACCCTAATGACTTGTAGCTGTAGGTGGAAAAACGCTGTTAATGTTAATTCCAGGGTGTGGTAGCACCCATTTATAATTCTAGCACTTGTAAGTGGGGACATTAGAATTAGAAACTCAATGTTATCTTCAGCTACATACTGTGTTTGAGGTCTGCCTGGGCTACTTAAGACACTTAATCCTAGCACTGGGAGGCAGAGGCTGGTGGAACTCTGAGTTCAAGTCTAGCGCCACATAGTGAAACTCGTCTCAAAACAAGAACAGAGAGGGAGAGAGGACCAGAGGAAAGACCCTGTTAGAGGATGTGGAGCGTCTCCCTGGGAACTTGGTCATTTACCTCCTTATCAGTACATATTTAGTGACTATAAAGTACTAAGATGTTTTAAACAAATATACCAGGACTGTCAGCAACTAGTTAGAGCAGGTGTCTCATTAAAAGTAATCATTTGGGGAAGCTGAGTCAGCAAGTCCCTTAATGTCTAACCATGAGCCAGACCCTCCCGCAGCTGCAGGTGGCCAGTCTGCCTAAGAGGGATGCCTCTGTGCCAAGGTGGTCATCTTAATTGTCACTGTGTCAAAGCATTAAGTAACCCTGTCTAGGTAAGGCTGAAGTTTCTGGTGGACAAGATCTTCACCTTCCTAACCTCAACCACTATGATCCTCCGACCTTCTCCCACTTCCTCTTTGCCCCATGTGCCAAGAAAGGAGGAATGGCTAGCTGTGCTAGTGAGTTTGGGGGAACAAGTGGGTAGACTGGGCTCAGCAGCCCTGCTATCAGAGCACATTCCCTTTTCTTGATGCTGTGGACTGTAAGGTACTTGCCTGTGTCTGTTGGCTGGCTTTTAAGAGCTTTCCTGTCCTCAAGCTAAGCTCTTAGGAACACACTCAACATTTTGATCTCCATTTGCCTGACTCCTACATTTTTCCTTTTTATTTTTTTATTTTCTTTGTTGCTGTTTTGAGACAGGGTCTCACTACATAGCTTAGGCTGACCTTGAACCCATGATTCTCCTGTCTCAGCCTCCCAAGGACTGGATTTGCAGGTGTTTTCCAGCCATACCCAGTTCTGACTCTTGTTTTAAATCCAGAATCCAATCAACTGTTGTGAATACGAATGCTGAATGCTGTAACTAAGACAGAGGGAAGATCCTAGCACTGTGGTTACAAGAAAGAAGCCATCCAAGGAAAAGACACATGGACAACATTGGGGTGGGCTTCTCTGCATTCTTGCTAATGAGCTCCAGTCTGGGAAGAAGCAGACCCAGGAATCTGAGATTCAGGGGACCTTGGCAGGGGCAGAGAGAGTATTGTCTCCAGATCCCTGGCTACACCTGGAGGTAAGCCTGAGTCCTGGAACCATAAGCAAGATGGAAAACAGAGTTCAGCCCAAACCTGTGTTTGGTGTTCTTCACCTCCTTCCTCAACCATGGACTTGCAAACCATGTCTGTCCATCCATCAACTTCAACTCTGAGTTTGGAAGCAAGAAGGAAAAGTGCATGATGACCTAGAGCACTTCTGAGAAATGGGTCAATGGAGAGCCACACATGGGAAAACTAAAAGAAATGGCCTGATATGGTTGCACATGCCTGAGATCCATAAGAGGCTGGGCAGCTTGGGCTACAAAGTAAGGGTAAGGGCAGTCTAGGCAACCCCATCTCAAATTAGAAAATCAAGAGTGGGAGAGATGGCTCAGAGGTTAGGAGCGCTGCTGCTGCTGCTCTTCCAGAGGACTCAACTCTGATCACAGGACCCATTGGGGAGCTTACTGCTACCTATAGCCAGGGGATCTGAAACCCACTTCTGCCATCTATGGGCATATACATGGCGTATATACACAGATTCAGATAAAGTAAGTCTAAATAAAGCAAAAACAGAGTTTGAAATGGAGTTCAGAGGTAAAGTGCTTAGCTAGCATGTATAAAGCCCTACTTTCAATTAAGAGGTGGGAGAGGGAGGGAGGGACACACATACAAAGAGAAAGAGAGAGACAGACATAGAGACTTTTTAGATGCCAAAGCCAAAAGCCTGGAAGACGGGAATGGAGAAGGCAAAAGACTGAAAACCAAATCTGAGAAGGGAAAAAAGGACAGACTGGAAAATAGATTGCCCAGGGCGTTCTATATTGTATGAGAACACAGGGCATATGGGTCAAAGATAGAGTGAGACAATGGCACAAGATAAAGAAGGATTGCAGTGCTAATGAGTAGAGTTAGTGCAGATAACAGCTGGGAGACCTAACAGGTGAGAAACTGGGAGCAGCAGATAGACACAGCTGAAGAATTAAGTTAACAGCAGTACCAATGTCTCCTGGCTTGAAGGGTTGGGAGTTGAAGCACATCTGGACTCCTGCAAATGCTTCCTGTGGAACGAACATGGCATCAGTGTCCAGAGGCTTATGGCTTTCCTTCCCATCATAGATCAGGAGGAGTGGGGATTGGCATATTCTGGGATCACCTCTTCACATGGCCTTCTGTCCTCATGGTGTCTGCCCTTTGCCCCTGATCAC
This sequence comes from Bramus lutescens, assembly GCA_001685075.1. Taxonomy (NCBI): domain Eukaryota; kingdom Metazoa; phylum Chordata; class Mammalia; order Rodentia; family Cricetidae; genus Bramus; species Bramus lutescens. The sequence goes on along the minus strand of LOEQ01000246.1, from coordinate 96,336 downwards.
TGTAGACAGGCCATCTCAACATGGATGTGCCTACAAAAAAAAAAGGCCTATTTCAACAGAGAATTGTGTTCCTTTGACCACTGCTGAATTGAGGTCCTCAAAAGGAGGGCTGTGTTTGGTTCTTTGTGTGGTGTGTGTGTGTGTGTGAACACATTGATGTGAGAGTATGAGCATGTGGGGGTCAGAAAACAACCTCATGTGTTGGTCCCTGATTTCCACCTTGTTTGGAACACAGTCTCTCTCTTTTTTTGTTTTGTTTTGGTTTGGTTTTGGTTTTGGTTTTTTTCTGCTGTGTACCCCAAGCTTGCTGGCCCAGATACTTCCAATGATTCTCCTGTCTCCACTCCCTAGGAATGGAGCTCTGGGAATTCAGACACATACCCAGTATGTGGGTTCTGTGGACTTGAACTCAAGTCTTCACACTTGCACAGCAAACACTTTAACCCACTGAGCCATCTCTCCAGCCCCAGGAATCATTTTAGCAATTACTGGTTTTTGGTATTTTAATGTATATTTTTGTTTGTGAGTGTATGCCCTATTCATGTGAGTGCCTGCAGAAGTAAGAAGAGGTTGCTAGAACCCCTGGAGCTAGAGTTACAGGTAGTCCTAAGTTGCCTGCTATGGGTGCTGGGAACATGGAAGAGTAGCAAGTGATCTTAATCACAGAGCCACCTGCTCCAGGTGTGGCAGGCCACTCTGGCCTTGGTACTGTGAAGGTATTTGACTTCACAGTTCTCAAACCCTCCTCCCACATACATCCTTCTCAGTGGTTCAGTGGTGGCAGCCCATGATTACTGGGGAGAGGCAAGGCAGTGCTTATGTTTCAGAGAGAAAAACAGAGCCACTAGTCCATGTGAGATGGACTGCCTGGTAAGCAATGGAAAGGTAGTTACAAGTCCGTGAGCTTGTCTAGTAAGAGAAACAGGAATGCTGGAAGTGTAGGAATTGCTACCTGGAAACATACACTCCAAGCCTGGTGTGGGAGGATAGATATCTGCTCACATTTCTGTCAAGCTCACCTTCTCACACTACCTACCCTTGCTCACACTCACCTTCTCACTGGCAAATCATCTCACATTCACTCACCTTGTACTAGCTCACTGTCTTGCTTATTGCCCACACTTATCTCATGCTGGCACACATATGCTCACAGGAACCCCTTCATACTGGCACATGCTAACCTTGTCAAGCACCCACACTCATACCAACACTCAAATATAAGCACAGTAGTATAAGTACTAGGATCCTGTTTTTAAAACACATATGTTTATTTCTAAGATATAACTGTGGACATGTTAGCTCTAAAATATATTTTCTACAGTAAATGGTATTTTAGAAACTTCTATGTAGCTCTTTTACCATGTGAATCCTTAGGAAGATAGCCCTCCCATATCAACTGAAGTCTTGGTGCCTGGTGGCTCTTCTGCAGTTGCCCAGAAACTTTGATTTTTGAACCGTAGGTGTTTTAACTTAAGTTCTGGTTAGAATCCTGCTTTAGAATTTTTGTCATCTTGACTATTTTCAGAATGTATAAATATTTGCCAAGCAGACCACAGCATCTTCAGCATTTTCTTTTTAATTGGAAACTTGTTTTAATTCTTGGTGACTTGCCTGAGTTCCCATCCTCCCCTAAGTCTCTCCTGTGACCCGTGTGTTTGTTATACTTGATGGGCCAGTGTTGAGGTACCCTTAGGAACTAGAGTCCATGTTTACATTAGGGTCCACTCTCTATGTCATGTGATTCTGTGAGTTTTGGCAAATGTATCGTGCAGTAAAGTTTCACTGGCCAAAGTTCCCTGTTTCCTACTTCCTCCTCCCCCAGCTGCTGGCTGCTGGTCACATTGTCTCTGTCACCTTCTCTAGAACATCTCAGATATGAGTCACAGCCTCTTTAGAGTTAGCTCGTTGCACTTGGCAGTACAGAACTGAGGTTCTCTGGGGATTTTCTACGTGGCCGCACGGGTTGTTTCTTTTCATGCAGAATCATAAACCTTTGTGTGGATGTACCATTCACTTGCTTATTAAATAACATCTCAATATTCCCCAAATCTGAGCAATTATGACCCAAACGCTTGGGTGCGGGTTGTTTTGTAGTACACACAAGTGTTGAATTCATTTTGTCAAGGAATGGTCTTGAGTGTTTTGCATTCCCAGAAGCAGGGACTGAAAAGTGGCTGTTGGTCCACATTTGTGCCACATTTGGTGTGGTCAATGCTTTGGATTAAGCCATGTTAATAAGTATGTAGTGCTAGTTCACTTGCTGTAGGGCTTGGGGTTTTTCTTTGTTTGGGGTTATTTTCTTCAGTGCTGTGGTTATAGGCATGAGGCACCACAGCTGGTTTCAGTACCTCACTCATTTAATGGCCAAATAATATTCCATTGTGTAGTTAGTTGGCCATACTGCCTGTAGGCTCTGGGGAGTCACTCTGTCAGGTAAGGAAGAGGAGGAAGGGAGAGCTCACATCTCTCTTTGGGGCCACACTGTCAGTGCCCTAAAGATTTACATTGCCATCTCCCACTAGCATCCCTGTCGGGGTCTGAGTTTTGGGGCCTCATACTGAAGACTGGGTTCGTCAGCACAGGTGGCAGCCCTGTGGCTGACATTCTGAGGAGTACCAGGCTGTTTTCCAAAGCAGGGCACTCTTCTCTTCATGTGTACTCCAGCTCACGGAGGCCCCACTGTTCTCCAGGCCCTGGCCAACACTTGCTTATTGCCTGTTTCTTTTAGTGTAGCCATTGTGGGTTTGAGTTGTTGAGATCCTTCCATATGCTTATTCACTGTGTTCTGCCTTTAAGAGCATTTTATTCTTCTCCTGGGAATGGCGCTCGAGCCTAGGTCCTCTAACATGCTAGTCAAGTTCACTACACTAAGCTAAGTCCCATCCCAAGACTTGTTTTTGACTTCTTGTCATCTTTTTATTTCCTAAGACCTAGGTGGTGACTCAAACTGTTTTCCTAATAACCCTCATGTATATAGGAGGGAGGGACCTATAGCAATTTGGGGTGATCACATATCAAAGAATTGGAATTATGTATGCAGTGATTTTTTTAAATGTTATATTGTCATTATTTTGAAGAAAATGTTGGGAATGTACAATTGGAGTCAAAATTCTCTCAAGAGTTACCATTTTCAGCTGTTTATGTTTCCTTCTGCACAGCCACCATTCTGAGTGGGGGGTGTCCTCTGTGATTTCCTTCCTTGATGTCTTCTGCATACCTGTCCTAAGAAAGTCTTCTCAGATGTTCTTCATAAGGATGTTTTCCTGCTGAGGAAATTACCGTGGGCCTCAATCTCCCCTACCTGATCTATCTTTCTTCCTTTTTTCTTCCTTCCTTCCTTCCTTCCTTCCTTCCTTCCTTCCTTCCTTCNNNNCCTTCCTTCCTTCCTTCCTTCCTTCCTTCCTTCCTTCCTTCCTTCTTTCCTTTCAGATAGGATCTCACATTGTAGCTCAGTTTCACTTGAGACTTGTGCTCTTCCTGTGCTAGACCCCAGAGTTGGGGGAAGGAGGAGGTTACACACATGTGTAATGAGTGCCTAGGGATGCCATTGGATGTTATCAGTCACTCTTCACCTTGTTATTTGGTATAGGTCTCTTACTGCTCTTGGCTCTCACTTTGGTTAGACTGACTAGCCAGTGAGCCCCTGGGATCCTTCTGTCACTGCTTCCCCAGTGCAGGGATTTCAGGTACACACAACACAGCTTTTCTTTATTATTTACATGAGTTCTTGGGGATCAAATGCAAGTTCTATGTTTTCAGTGAAAGCACTTTACTGCAGCCCTGCATCCAGTCATTTGTAAGGCAGAAATGACCACAGTGGCTATTGTCCATCAAATACAAAACACTCCTTTCTTGCTAGACCCCCATCCTGTCCCTGGCCTTCTTCTTACTCTGCTTTCTTCACTTTTTCTCTATTTATTTTATTTTATTTTTATTGAGCTCTACATTTTTCTCTACTCCTCTCTCTCTACCTCTCCCCTCCCCTTCAACCCTCTCCCAAGGTCCCCATGCTCTCAATTTA
>LOEQ01000245.1:399268-421587 GCA_001685075.1 Bramus lutescens | reverse complement strand
AATATAATTTGTGTGTTGTTATTTCGGGGTATAAGCTAGCCATGCGGGAGCTGGCCAGACAAAAAGCAGGCCCGCTCCCTGATCACTACATCTGTAGGCACTAAGCACACACATGGTGCTTGACAAACATCATTCCATTCCTGCTAAATCCCCAGTGCCTAACACAGAGATCCTGGAAGTCCACGTTAATCAAATGGATACCTGAACTCAGATGCCTCCCATATCGCTGCCTGCTCTGTAGGCAGTGGCAGGACTGTCTCTCCCTTCTAACCCTTAGCAGGAAGAATGCTAGAGTAGACAAAACCCTTCATACATATTTGCAAATGAATGAGATTATTCCCTTAAGTCTGTTCCAAAGCTTTTCTACTCATATCCTACAGAAGGGCCCTCCTGACAGGGACAGGAGGCAGAACAGGCCCCATATGAACGCTCCATTATCAGGTGGCATCATTTCCAGAGGAGTCTGAAATAAAATAAAATAACCACCAGAAATATAGTCGCAGCCCACCAATGATTTCTCCGGTACTTATCATCACTAGTATTCAAATGTTCATTGCTCTTCTTCTGTCTATATTTGTTTCCAAGTATTGGAATTTGGTTTTGATTTTTGAATTAAAATTTCAAATTAGCTTATCATACACAATAATGTCTTTCATTATGGTGTGCTCTCTCTCTTTTTTATTTTATTTTTTATTTTGAGACAATGTCTCACTATGTAGTCCCAACTGGCCTGGAATTTGAAACCAAGCTGGTCTCAAACTCATGAAGATCTCTCTGCCTCTGTCTCCCAGGTGCTGAGATTAAAGGTGTGTGCTATTCTGCTCCTCTTCATTATGACACTGTCATGCATGTGTGTCATTATGGTGTCATCATGCATGTATGTTGTCATGACACTGTCATACATGTGTGTCTTGCACTTTGTTTTTGTTAGTTCCTCTTCTCTATTGTCCTCCCTGATCTCCCAAGCTCTTTTCCTGCTGGACCCCTTCTTCTCCTGCACAGAGTAGAGTCATGCCTTCTGTTTTCGTGTCACCTGTATTATATGGCCCTCTCTAGTTCCTTTTCTACTCTCATGTTGTATATGTGTGGGGGCAGGGCACAGATTGTACATATGAAAGAAAAATTCAGTATTTTGAGTCTGGTTCATTTTGCTTGACACAATGATACTAAGTTCATTCATTTTCCCAAGAATGTGATGCTTTTATCCTTTTTATGCATGTATAGAATTCTATTGTATGTAAGAACCATATTTGTTTCATCCATTCATCTGTTGAACATCTGAACTGGTTCCATTTCTTAGGCAATGTGAATAGTATGAATAGTGCAGCAATAAACATGGGCATCCAAGTATCCCTGTGATACACTGACCTGGAGTTCTTATATCCCTGTGATATACACCCAAGACTGAAGTCAGCATCATATAGTAGCATCTACATATCCCTGTGATACACTGACCTGGGGTCCTTATATCCCTGTAATATACACCCAAGACTGATGTGGGATTTCCCTCTGTATGCTGTGAATACCATTGGTTAATAAAGAAACTGTCTTTGCCTGTTGATAGGACAGAGTAGAACTAGGCGGAGAAAACTAAACTGAATGCTGGAAGAAAGAGGGTGAAGTTAGGAGAAGCCTTGTAGCCCCACTGGAGACAGATGCTGGACAGAACTTTACCAGGTAAGCCACACCCACAAGGCGATACACAGATTAATGGAAATGGGTTAAATTAATATGTAAGAGCTAGCCAATAAGAAGATAGAGCTAATAGGCCAAGGCAGTGATTTAGTTAATACAGTTTCTGTGTGGTTATTTCTGGTCTGAGCTGCTGAGTGGCTGGAACGACAAAGTGGCCTTCTTACAACACAAGACTGAAGTCAGCATCATATAGTAGTAGCATCTATGTATCCCTGTGATACCCTGACCTAGAGTCCTTATATCCCTTATATCCAAGACTGAAGTCAGCATCATACAGTAGTTCTATTTTCAGTTTTGCTAAGGAACCACCATATTGATTTCCTTGGTGGCTTCAAAGGAAATAGCAGCAAATGTTAGTGAGGTTGTAAGAAAAGAGGAGCCTCATAGACTGATGGCAGGGAAGTAACTGGTACTGGGTTTCTATGAGGCTACTTTTCTTGTTCATTGCTGGAAATGACCTCGAGAGCTGCAGGCATGTAGTCCAATGTTACACAGACTGGAAGAGTCCCTGCCCAGTTTCTCAATTCTTTGATGGCAAGGATCTAGCTCTCCAAGAGTGAGAGCCTCTAGTACTGCAGAGCCCTAAGGGAAGCAGAGTCTTGCCTGGGGATTCCCCAAAATTGCCTTCCTGGGACTTTCTTTATTGGTCACATTTCACCTGGGACCACTTTACACAGAGTGGCCTTATAAATATGAGAGCTAGATATTGTGTTTTTCTGTACATCCTAATCTTGAAACTGGCCATTCTTCCTCCTGGCCTCTGCCCTCAACCTGTGATCTCTCTGACAGTGCCTCTACACACTCTTGTTCAGATTCAATTAGCAGGACATGAGGAGCCAGTCTCTCAAATTCTTGTCTGTGTTTAAAGACCCTCCTCCTATCCCTGGGTTACAGGAGAAAGGAGTTAATTGATCTTCTAGACCAGAATGGATAAAGACCAAGGCACCAGAGTAGTAAGGCTGGGTGGGGATCTTACTCTTCACACACCACAGCTCCTGGTCTGAAATGTCTGCCATCTTAGCTCCCCTGCCAATCTGTTGACTTGCTGTCTCGTTGAGGATATCTTTAGGATAGGATTTGCAATTCTCCCCTTCTTCTAGAACTCTTCCCTCTTGAGTTCCTCACAAGAAAAAAAATGTTGCTATGAGGTATCCTCTGCTTTCAAGTGGCAGTTTGGAGAACACTAAGCTCCTAGGGGATTTCTTCAAAGAATTTTCTTCATAGAATTACAGTCAGTAATTCTAGTATCCAAATCATTCTCGCATACTATGGCTTAAGTCTCTTCTTTTGCCACTCAAGTCCACCAGAATCAAGCTAATGACCAGCTTTGTGATATGAGATGGTGTTATGATGGCGTGTTAGCAAGCTTATCAGATCCTGCTCCCAATCAGCCTCTAATTTCTAAAGGTTTCTGTCATAGTCTGTTTGGATGGATAGAATAACATATGTGCAGTCTGTATGACTATACCATAAATACTTATTTCCCACGGTTCTGGTAGCTGAGAAGTCTAAAGTCAAGATGCCACCCGGTTGGGTTTACTTGACAAGTCTGCACATGGTAGAGAAAGAGGAAACACATAGTGGCTTCTTAAAGGGACACTGATCTCCTCATGAGGACCCCACCATCATGACTTCACCTAAATTTAGTTATGTCCCAGAGATACCATCCCTAAATACAATCACATTAAAACATAAGGCTAGGACTTTCCATAGGAATCAGATTAGGCATGGTGGAGGTAACAATTCCATCCAAACCAGTTTTCTAAGGCATAGATATACATAAATGAATAAGGAAGAGTCACTGTGAGTTGGGGCAGCATCCTAAAGCCCTAAAACAGCCCCCACAGAATATTATAGGGTCCGTGATTTAGGCAACAGACATTATTTCTTACAGTTCTGAGGTTTGTGAAGCCCACGTGCTGAAATAGCATCTTAAGGAAACACCTTATTCTAGATGGTGGCAAGTCAGTGTGGATCCTGGATACAGGAAGTCTGTGAAGTCTACCTGATGTCCTGTGTTATCAATGGCTACACTTGAATCTCAGACCCTAGTCTCCAATGTGAGAATCAGCAGATTCAACACAGATTGCCATATTGGGAGGGGATGACTGGGAGGCAAAGCAAGAGAGATTACCAGCTATGATGTGCAGAGAAACACCTGTCCTGGCTTCCTGTATCAGAACTTTATGGGTCCAGTCTCATCCTGAAGACAATCATGGGAGAAGAGGTAGGGAAAGGTAAGTGAGCACACATACACACACATAAAACAAACAAACACACAAACAAAAACACTAAAAGTAAAAGTAAAAGAGAGAGGGAAAGATGTCTTGTTACAGGCCCGGTCAAGAGAATTTAAAGAGCAAAGTGATGAAATCACATCCCACGCCTGGAGATCCTTTGGGAGAGTTTACCACTTGAAAAATGCAACTCAGTTATCAGCTGGGCAGTGGTGACACGCGCCTTACATCCCAGCACTCGGGAGACAGAGGCAGGTCGGATCTCTGTGAGTTCGAGGCCAGCCTGGTTGGCAAGAACGAGTTCCAGGACAGGCTCCAAAGTTCCGGAGAAACCACGCCTCAAAAAAAATGAAAAACCAGACAAACAAAAAAGTTGTTAAATCTGAATCTGATCATTTCAAGTTAGGAACGAGGAACGCAGTAGAGATCAGACAAAAGGAATTCAGTGTTTCCCTGAAAGGCCAAATTTTATAGCCATTTCAGAGACAGGCGCCCATTAACTGTACTTACGCCATTTTTAAGACCCTGCACCCACCCACCAACACAGTGAACATGTACTTATGCAACACGACATTGCTCTAGCTATTTTAGCAGCTGCCTCTCTCCACTGGGTTATTTTGAACTTATACATGTTCAACCAAGCCCTCCGCTCAATGAGGTTTCCTGTGAATTGCTTTCAAGCCAGTGCCTCTTCATCTAAAATTGGATAAAGTGCCATTTGCATCTCCATTTGGGAGCGTACATTTATTTCTGCAAGGCGTTCCCTTGTTGGTGTTGGCCCATCACGGACCCTGCTGCAGCCATTGTCATTCTGCATTGTCACCTTGCCGCATAACAAACTATTTTCCGCTTTCCTGAGGTTTTCGCCGCAGCAGCATCTCAAGAGTCTCTGCTGAAACTCAGAATGCGCCAGTTAGCATTCATCCAGCTGCCTCCTCCCCTGCTTTCCAAACAGAACTCAGAGCTGAACTCCCCCAGGAAGGCTTCCAAGATTAAACGAGGCTTCTTCCTTCTAGGACAGGAGGAAGCTCCACAGAGCTCCTTCTGAGTTGCCTGGGGCTAACAGTGAATTTCAAAGCCGAAATTCTGTTTAGAAATGGGGAGCACAGGATTGAAACTGTGGAATACCAAATATGCCGCTTTTGGGGAAAAGTAAGATTCTGCAGTTAGATGCCAGCCCCTCCTCCAGACAGAGAAGGGTACCCCGCTTCTGTGCAAGCCTCCTGGGCCACTTGCCTCCTCTGCAAAGAGAAAAGCCTTCTCCAAGACTGTACCTCTCAGCAACCAGCTTCTGCCTCTTATCAGAAAGAACAGTGGGACGTTCTGGTTCAGGAAAGGTTATAGTTTGGAGATCAAAGTGAAGCCAATCCTTGGGATGCCACAGAGCTAAGAGTTCAAACGCTTGCTCTGTCACTTATTAATGGTTTAACCTTGGGCAGCAGTGTCTGCTGTCTAAGCATCAGCATGTCCTCATTTGCAAAATAAGATACTTCCTTGGTCCTACCTTCGAAGGATAAAGGAAATGATGGAGAAGATGCCCTCCAGGTTACATGGGAAAGAGGCAGTCAGCAATGACAGCATCGTTCACACTGTGTGCTACTCTTCCCTTAGCTTGTCTCTGGTTGTGGTCCTAGGAGAAGTCTCATTTATTGGCACCACCTTCCCCCTTGCAGTCATGCTGGCCACCATGTTTATTTAAAGCAGACATTTTGTCACAAGCGTGAGAGATCAATAAGCACGATGTTCTGAAATTGGGGATTCAGGGATGCTAACCCAGCCTTCCAGTGTCTCTAAGTGATTGCTATGAGTCAGCCTCTCTTTCAGCTAGCCGCTGCTACATAAAACCCAGCCTAATGCTTAACAATTTAGATAGTGAGTAAGTCTTATCTTTTTCTCAGTTCCCTGTGAAGTCCACGCTTGTCTGGGCTATTCTCTCCCTGGCATTGGTCAGGATAGTGGATATAGCTGTTTCTTTAATGAGAGCTGGGCTAGATTTACTCACACCTGGTGCTCCATCAGGGATGACTAGAACCACCCTGTCTGGCTGGGCCTTTCTCTCTCCACAGTTGGTGGGTGGTTGGAGTCTTTATTCTCTGGAGGCTAGAGCCCAGGAGGATTCCCAAAGAAGCTGCAGAGACCTCTTAAAATTAGAACAGCAAGTTATACATCCTAAATTCTACTGCGTCCTGTTACTTATAGCAAACCACAGATTGACCTGTGTTTGACGGAATAGTAACAGGCTATTTTTTGATGAGTTGTACGGCATCCGTGTACAGAAGGAGCAGGGGTCATGACCATTTTTGCAAACCGTCTACCACCCTCTTAGTCCAGAATCTCTCTCAGTCTCTGTACTGCAATGCTGCCCATGGCTCCTGTTTGTTAACCTGGCTTCATGTGTTTTTTACTTCTTCCATTGTCTGCAGTCTCATATCCTACTTGTTTGAGCTCATGGTCCTTGGTGTTCCCATCAGCCTCTTCACCCTGGCTCCCTGCTTTGGATAGAGAGTAATCACGGCTATTCTTCTAAGCATGTGATCCCGAATTTGTGCTCCACAGCATGTGCTCGAAGGAAATATGTCGATCTAATTCTCAAGAGTATGATGGGATGACGGCAGAGACAGTGAAGAAGGTATGGAACAGCACACACAAGAAGGCAGTGAAACGCAGCACCTGCTTGGTATATTTTCTACCTTCTGGTCTTGTGGGAAAATCTGCATAGCTGCAGCAACAACGTCTCAGGCCAATGATCCTCTCTTCCTGAGACACAGCCTGTTATCTCACCCTGGGAAGAAAATAGAATCTCATTCAAAGGCTCAAGACACTTAGTGATCCACCCCACCCGACTCCAACCCACTCCACCCACCTTATGGAGAGAGGCTAGAGCTTTAGGTCACCACCAAATTGGGCTCTCTTCTTCCACTCCACAGGAAAGTAGGGAATTTCTGTCACCCAAAGCTTTTTTCTATTTGTTTCCTACTGAAGATATTGCTCAGTGATTTCCTGAGTCTGATAATGGGGATGATGGTAACCATTAAAATAAAAATAACAAATAATTAAACTTCCTATTTGAGTACTTCCTATTGCCAGGCTGAGTATTAAGTATTAAATTGTGTATTCCCAATAATTTACTAAGTTCACACAGTTCACTGCCAGGAAATGGCAACACTGGCTTCAAGCCCAAATTAGGCTAACCTTCAAGACAATTCTTTTCCCACTAGACTAAACAGAAAGAGATGGCTCATCCAGAAGTCTCCTGACCACTGCACAATGACACTCCAGCTCCAGACAGACTGTATCTTTGCTACTTCTGCAATCAGCATACTCAGGAACCAAACACAGCATGGCTCCAGTCCCAAATATAGTTTGGAAAACAGTGCAGGGTCTCTGAAATAATGTTTGCCATGGGAGCTCAGAGAAGCAATAAAAGGAGTAACATGGGACAGATGCTTTGGTGATACAGGTTTCAGGTACATTTCTCAGGCACAGGAGAGACCTAGTGTGTTCCTATTTAGGTCGTCTTGGCAGCTCTGTCCCCTCCAGAAGCAGAGGACGGGACAAGTTGTTTTCCAAGCCTGTCCATGGGGTTTGCAATGCTAGCTCTTTAGCTTTCCTGGAGCGTCAGGTATTGCAGAGTCAGGAATTCAGGGATGAAACTGGGATTGGAATTTAATATGGCTGCCATTTTGGTCTACCACCGCTTCCTGAACCACCAGAGTCTTCTCTGTAACCCCAAGTCTGCCATAGGTTGCAATGCCATTCATACAGACTGCTTGCCTTTGACCTATTACCAGCCAGGCCGTGACGTAGACCTAGCTAGCATTACCCCTAATCCACATGGAGATACTTCTGCTTAGGTAGACACTGACACTTAAGTTTCTGGTTATATTTCTTTTGTCTAGGGAGAGTCTCTCAGTCTAAAGAAGACTAACAAATGAATTGGTGTTAACCAAGATGGTAGTCTTCTTGGGGCTCCTGTCTATGTCACTGATAGTACATCTTCTTTGTCTCCTAAATATTTATTGTCAGATGTAGTATTTATATAAGGAGTGACTGAAGAATGTACAATTTGCCAGATGTGGTGAGACAGATGCTGTAATCCCAGCATTCAGAAGGCTGAGACAGGAGGATTGTGAGTTTAAGGCGAGCATGGGCAACATAGGGAGACCTGCTCTCAAAAAGCAAAGCAAAATGAAACAAAAGGACATAGCAATTAATTATCAGCAAACAGCCACCCACAAAATCATGACCTCATCTCCCCAAGATGGGCCAGTGGTGCAGTAGCCTCTCGGGCTTACTGTAAGTCACTTTTTTTCTTGGTCCTCCAGGGGTGACAGTTAGCCAAATCTTTATGATAATCATTTAAGTTGCATATCTTAAATTATGACATAATCAGGCATCTCTAAATTCTATAATATTTAAGAGTAGCACAAAATGAAGTCACACAGTATGCTTGTTACACTTATGAAATCCATACATGCTATGACTGCAATTCATTCATTTTCATTGCTACGTTAGATTCTTTTCTGTGAATGTAGTGTGCATTGTTTAACCATTATGCTATTGATGGACATTTGGGTTAGTTCCAGTATGGAGCTATTACAAACACAGCTGCTTGAACCATTATTGAGCATGACTCATGGTGTCCATGTGGAGTTCCTGAGTAATAGAGTATATGTCTGATTAGCTTTAGTAGAAGTGCCAAACTATTCTGCGGAAAGATTATACCACTTTTCACTCCTGCCAGTCCTGTTTGAGGGTCCTTTGACTACACAATTTTGCCAGTATTCATTATGATTATTTCTTTTAATTTTAGCCATCTTGGATAGTGTGCTCTACAATGTACTTCAATTTGCATTAGATTTTTTTGTATGTCACTGATTACTAATGAGCCCGACTCAGTTTTCATGTACTTATTAGGCAATTAGTTATTTTCTTTCATGAGCTGTCTATTGGTGATATCTGCATATTTTTTTATTTAGTCGTCTATTATTGTTTGTGGAATACCTTTTAATATTGTATTTACAAGGTTTCTGGCTGTTGTGTGTGTTCCAAAATCTCTTCCACATTACATCTCTTTTCACTTTCTCCTTTTATTTGTTTGTGTTTTGATACAAAGTCTCACTATATAGCACTGGCTGGCATGGAATTTGCTATGTAGACCAGACAGAACTTAAACTCACTGAGATCCTCCTGTTTCTGTCTCTGCCTTCCTATTGCTGGGATTAAAGGCCCGTACTACCACACCCAGTTCAATAGTGCTTTGTGATGAACAGAAATTGCTAAATTAATGTAGCTAAACTCACTGAAGTTTTCCTTATTCCTAGTGCCCTTTTTTTCTATCTTATTCTAGTAAGATGTCTTTTTCTATCACAAGGACATAAAATATTTTTTTCAAGGAGCCATGCTGTTTTGTCTTTCATATGCAAGACATTATCTTTTATATCTAACTGATTCTGATCTATTTATGTACAACAATAATCTACTAATCATATCTAAAATGCCTTTCCAATTGATATCTATTTAGCTGATGAGGGGAATTTTTTTTAAATCAATCAAGTGTTCTTTGTCAGAACCAGTTTACTTATGAGACTTCTTCTCGGCTACAAAGCTCTTCATTCTCTCTCTCATCACACCAGGTCCTCACTGTTACCTGGCTGTTACTTCCTTGTAGAACAATTCTTCCTAGTGGTTTTTTTTTTATTGCAAGCATCTCAATCTTTCTCATCTCCTATATATTTAAAAACCAATATTAACGACATACCCTTTTACTTTTGATATGGATTTGTAATTCTTTCTATAAATTTGGAGAGAGCTGCTATTTATGCAGGGGTAAATCTACCACAGGTAACTGTGGTAGACCCCACTGACACAGGTCTATTGCTCTCTTTTTTTTTCATAAATTTCAGAGGTTTCTGCACACAAAAAAGAATCAGTGTAAGTTCTATTTATTAGTCTTCATTCAAAGATACTTGATTTGCTCTCTTTTCTTCCCTCCAGTTCTGGGAGATTCAGATTCAATACCTCATGAAGGAGGATATCCAATTGCCCAGTGAATACATGACAAGGGAGTCAGACTCACCAGTAATTAGTGAAGGCTGCTAGACAAGCACTCTACCACTGACTGCACCCAAGCCCTCAGTTCTGTTCTTGACACTGCAGATGTGGCATTTTATTTGAAGTTTCTGTTTTGTGTTCACTATACTAACCCCAGTTGGTTCTTATTCATCCACTTTGTATCTGGAACTTTGCTAAGGATTTATAGGCTCTTTGAGATTGTCAAGACACATAGAAATCCTTCTGTCTTAATTCCTATGCTGTCCTCTCTGATACTTCTTAGTTTAAATGTGTCTAAGAGCATTACTGACCAGCTAATTGTGTTATTCAAATCTTTCATTCTCTATCTCAAAAGGAAAGCTTGCAACATTCCACCATTAGCCTGACATCTGCAAAGTGTTTGGTGTGCTTTATTTTCCTGGGCTACCAAGTTCCTGCTACTTTCCCTTTGTTCACTGATTTTAAAACAACAACAATGAAAAATGTTTGTGTCACTGATGAGTGAATGTTAAATTTTATTGTATTTTTAATCGTATATTAAGATGACCATCTACATTCTTCTCTTTTGTTCTATTACTGTGAATTAGAATAAAAAAATTTGGAATGTCAAATTGTGATGGTTTGAATGAGAATGACCCCTTGGGCTCTTATGTTTGAATACTTGGTTTCCAGTAGGTGGAACTGTTTGGGAAGGATTAGGAGGTGTGGCTTTTTTGGAGATGTATTTCTGGGGTTAGGCTTTAAACTTTCTGAAGTCCATACCATTTCAGTTAGCTCTCTCTGTCTCAACATGTAATCTCTCAGCTGCTGCTCCAGCATCATGCTTGTTGTCATGTTCCCCACTATCATTGCCATGAGTTCTAAGAACCCTCTGAAACTATAAGCAAGCCCCAGGTTAAACTCTTTCTTTTATAAGTTGCCTTGATCATGGTGTCTTTTCTCAGCAATAGAAAAGTAACTAAGACACAAATTAAATTTCCTTTTCTGGAGTCGATTCTATTTGAACTGGTTGGTTTTCTTTCTATATGTTGTTGATTCCATCAGGAAGGATTTTCTTTAAATTTTTACCACTATATTTTCAATGAGATTGCTGATAGATTTTTTTTATTCCCAGTTACTTGAGACAAGATCTCACATAACTCAGGTTAGCCTCAAACTCACTAGGCAGCTGAGAATAGTCTTGAGCTCCTAAACCTTCTTTTCTTACCTCCTAAGTATGTGGACCCTATGTCTGTACCACCACACTGGCTAAGTTTCCTTTTGGTTAATTTCCTGTAATGTTTCTATGAAGATTATTTTGTTTCATAAAATTTACTTCTGATTCATCTTTGTTCTTTGGAAGAATTTGCTGAAGAGTTTGATTGTTTCCCTTAAATTGCCAGGCAAACTCCAGCCTCCACCATTGAAGCAACTTGAGTCTAAAAATGTTTTCCTTGAGAGTCTTTATTCTTACTTGATTTCTTTAATCATTTTATGAAACTATGTTCAATATTTTCTCATTCCAATTTTAAAATGTATTTCTCTTAGGAATTTTTCCATTTCATCAACTTTTCAAACATACTGTCATAAAACTATTCAGGCTCTTCTTACCCCTCTTTAATGTTTGTATGATGAATCAATGTGTCATCCTCTTTGTTCCTGACATTGTTTCTTTCTCTTGCTTTCATCAGTCTTGCCAAAGATTTATTAAAACTTGAACTCTTCAAAGAAATAGTTTTTGGCTAAGTTTTTCCTCTCTACTTTGTGATTGTTACTATTTCATTAACTTCTGCCCTTGTTTTTTATTACTTCTTCCCTCTTATTCTCTTAGCTTTTAATTTGCTGGACTTTCTATTTTTTTAAACTGAGTATAAGATGATTGCTTCTATCACTGATTTTAAGAATGCTTTTAAAATTTTTACTATGTATATTTAAACTATAATTTTACCTTTAAACATTTTTTTGGTTTCATTTTATAAAATTTAATTTATTGTATTCTAATAATTTCACATTTAAATATTTCAATGTTTTATTGGGATTGATTTTGACAAGATTTTTTTCTAAATTATCAATATAAAATCGTATTTTGCATCTTAAAGTAATTTATTTATAATCTATGTCCTTTGTAGCTAGAATATGTGTTTACAATTCCAAGTTTTAAAAACCTATTAAGACTTGATTTTTGGCCCCACACATGAGCAGGTTTTCAAATAACCTAGAAACACTGGAAATTTTTCTGTACTCTTGGTTTGGGATTTGGGTGTTTATTTATCCTTTTTACTAAGTTTATACTTGATTAAAATAGCTCATATTCTTATTGACTTCTTGAGCCACATTTTTATCAGTTACTAAAAGAAGTGAATTAAACATCTTCTACTGTAATTGTGGCTTATCTATTTTTCTTGTTGCTCTAGCTATTGAGGCCAGGTGCATAGAGTTTTAGAATTGCTGGTTTTCTCCCCAGGGAACTCAAAGCTTTATGTGTCTTCCTTAGTAATGACTTCTAAATTTGAAGCACACCTTATCTGATCATAATATAGACCTAATAGTTTCTCTTTTGTTCACATTTGCATATGTTACTTCCTAATTGTTTTTCTTTCAATATTTCTGCAGCTTATGTTTCAGTATGTGTCTCCTATCAACAGTAAATGGTTGGAATTTTAAGCATCCAGTCTGACATATCTTTGTCTTTTAATTGGAGCATCTGGCACATTTACATGTAATACAATGGCTGCTGCGTTTGAGTTTAAATCTACTGTCTCATCATTTGCTTTCCACTGCCTTGCCTGTTCACTTCTCATTTTTTGTCTGTTTTGGGACAGATATTTGAAGGTAGAACCAAACAAAAAATGTACAGGTCCATAATTTTTTTTAATTAAATCAAGTTAGAGGGCATCTCTGTGAACCCAGAAAGTTCTTCGCATTTCTCTCCAGTCAGTCTCCTCACAGCTCCAGGCTTTCTGTGAATGTTATTCTACTTGTTCATCTTGATTATTCTAGAACGTCAGTTGAATGATACTCTTTTTATGTGACCACTTTTTCACAAGGCATGATGTTTGAGATTTCTTTATGTATGGTGCATTGAATACAAATTCTTCCCCCACAGACTCATGTGTTGAGTGCTTAGTTCCAAGCTGGTGGCCCTATTTTAGAAGGAAGGAGTAAGTCCCTGGGCTAAAGAAGTGCCCTTGAAGGTTATATTGGTTCTTAGTCTCTCCATTTTCTCTGCTTTCTGTCTATCATGAGGTGAAGAGCCTCCTCCATCACCATGATATTCTGCCCAAGATCTTGGGACCAACCTCATAGACTGAATCTTCTGAAGTTGAAGATAAGCACTTGTGAGTGCTCAGGCATATACATAAAGCATCCATATCTAATCCCAAGAAAAGCTGACCTCTGGGCATGGCATGGTTGTTATTACCCTTGAGCTCAAAGCAGCTGTGGTTATTGGCGCAAGACCTCTGGAGCTAATAGCAGTTGATAGCTGCTGAGGGAAATTCAGTTTACTCTGGGTGGGCTTGGGAGGGGACATTAATAGGTCGCCATTGCTTCAGTGTATGAAACCATCCTCATGCCCTTTATATAGGTCCTGTATAAGAGTTTTGTTGTCACGGAGACATCCGATATGTATTCTCCTAGTCTGTGGCTTTCTCATACATTCTCTCCTAGTGTGGCTTTCTTAGACATTGTTTTCATGGTATTTTACCTCAGCAAAATGAGAAGGTTTGACCTCTCAGTTTTGAGGGTTTTATTCTTGTATGTCATCTAAAATGTCTATCTACAATCAAATGACAAGAATTCCCTTTTAGGGCTTGTGAGATGGCTCTGCCGTTGGAAGCATGTACTGTTCTTTCGGGGAACAAAAGTTCAGTTTCTAGCACCCAGATAAGGTGGCTCAATAGTATCCTTGATGCCCGTTCTAGGGGATTCTAAGCCTCAGGCCTCCGTGGGCACTACATTCACATGTGCATACCCATGCACATATACATAATTAAAACTAAAATACAATTTTAAATATACTTATCTATGTTTACTTCTAAAACTTCTATCATTTTAGCATTAACTCTATAATCCATCTAAAATTAGTTCTTGTGTATCACACAAATGAAACTTTCTGCTTCATTTTTTCTTTATGAATAATTAGTTCAGTAACATATGTTGAAAGAATATACTTGTAGCATTGTCAAAGATTGATTAATGGAAATATGTGGGTCTATTTCCAGATTCTTTCTTCTACTCTATTGATCACCTTGCATATTCTAACACCAATATCAGTCTGTTGTGATGGCTTGATTGTAGCCTTATGTTGAAAACGGTTCACTATGCAGATTACTACAACCAAACACATAGGTCTCCTCTCATGAAGAGGTAGAGTTTATTCCTCTAATCCTTAATTATTTTGACTAATAAAACATGACAAAAAACATTTCTGTGTGACTCATTAGATTGGCCAAAAGAAACCTCAAGGCTTTCTACATTTGTGTGTAGAAATTTCACTCTAGACTAAATCAGGGTGGGTGTAAGCAATCTGATTATCTCAACATTACTTTGCTCTCAGGAAACCAAGCTCTGTAGAAGATAGGCTAGCTGTAGGGAGAGCTGCTTGGCCAGCTACAGTTACTCTGGCCATTTCTGCCCAGACTCAGACATGTCTGTACATAACTATCCAGACTTGAATGACCAGAAGTTTGTGAAAAGCTATCAGCAAAGGACAACCGCCAACTGTGAGTCCATGCCATCTGTGGGACTATGGGAGATGGTAGTTGTTGGGAAGCAACTAAGTTTTGCTTTCGCTTGCAATATGGAAACTAGAACAATGGGGTATTAGAAAATGGCCCAGATGCTGAGAGCTTGGGCTCAAATTCTGTATGTAAAGACGTGCAAACATTTTCCAACTTGGCAATCAGAGAGCTAAGCAGTTTACATACAATTTGTTTCTTTGCTCAATATTTTTTGAAGAATCTAGGGCAAGGTGTATGTTTAGGAGGTAGAAATGAGAACACGGCTCTCTCTCAAAGAATCTACAGATTGCTGGACACTGGAAAGACATGTTCACTGCAGAGACTGTCATGAAAGTCACTTTCTGTTGATCACAGCTAGTATATAGAAAACCCTAAGAAAACTAGCTCTATTGTAATGGATTCACACAAAATTGATATAAACAAAACTTTGCAGTGGAGCCAGCATCCTTTCCTGTTGGCTGCCAGAAATGTCTGACCTGAAAGTCACCCACTGTCATTTCTGATGCTCACTCACTCCTCCTTCAACACGATTCCCAAACTTTTACTTCTAATTTAAGAGTGTCATATTATAATATCTTAAATTCTCCCGAGGAGTAAGTTGGGGTGAAATCATGAATAAAATATGCATCCAATCAAATTGGAAGCGAAGTTAGGGATCAGAGTGATTCCTGGCCTTGTTTTGTGCGCTTGGGTCAGTCTCTGCAGAGAGCATGGCCTGCTCCAGCTGCTACTAGGGTANTAATAATAATAATAATAATAATAATAATAATAATAATAGTAATAATAATAATAATAATTAATTTTTGCCAAACCCCTGTCTCAGGCACTGCATTGAGTGTTTATGAGTCACTTGATATCATTTTGATATCAGTTTTACCATGAAGGCATTATTATCATCCCATGCTAGAGATGAGGAAATTGGGACTTGGAGAATTACCATTGCATCTGGTAAACATAGGAGACCATTCCATTCCAAACCCATGTGCTTCCACACTGAGTGCCTGGTGCACTTGAATCAAGGAAACAGTGAGAGATAGATTTTAATGATGACCAAGTTCAGCCCATGGCATTTTCTAAAATCTTGACCTGGCAAGAAATTTCTGCAGGGAGTTAGGTAACTGGGGTCCTCCAGTGCACAGAACCCTGCCTGCTTGAGTTCTTACTATACACAAGAACTCTGAACTCATGACAGCTATCCACAGAGAGGAGTGCATTTGTGTTTCTAGCGACCACACGAAGGGTGACGTTCAACTGTGGAAACTATTCAGACATTCAAAATGTCTGGAAAGTGACAATGAAGTTCAAAGAATACATCCATGGCACTACTAAAACCTCATGCCTTAAAAACCCAAAGGATCCCACTTCTAATGCAGAAATAAAGGGCGGTGTTTTGTGAAAGAGAGGGAGATATCACTGCTCAGAAGCAGAAAGGGAACGAACAGGCGCTTAGCACAGAGTGGGCCAGTCTCTTGTGCACATTCTTCATTTAGTCTTTTTTCATCAATGTATAGCAGGGCCAGACCACCTGGTGTCCAATGACCTCCATTGTTTAGCTGTAGTTATGACAGTTTGCATGTCCTGTCTGGGCCTCAGTTTTCTTGATTTTAAAATAATAATGATGCTTGTCTCAACATCTTATGAAGATTAATAAAGTACAATCATATTATGTAGCCCTTCCTAAAATTATTATGTCAAGTGCCGAGCCTCTGAAGGGAGATGCAATGTGTCCTTGTACATGGTTTGGTGGACAGGGAGAAGGTTGCTGGAGACATGAGGGAGAAGGGGCAGCAAAGGTGGATTTGGGGCTTTTAGAGAGAGAAGAAGAGAGGGCATACAATAGCAGAGCTTGGTCCTAGGTGGCTGGCATCTCAAATGTGTTGAGTGGGTTGTCATATTCCAAATTGAAAGTGATTTTGGTAACATGTAATAGAGGTTTTCTCCTTTTAAAGAGGCTGTGCCTGTCAAATAAATTATATGTGTGTCAGTCCTGCAGCAATTTCATCTGGAGTTTGTGCCGATTTTGTCTCTGTGATTAGTGGAAATGCCATTAATTTGAATTGTGCACCGATTCCAAGTTTAGAATGTGTACATATTTGTCACCGGTGCTTTTGTTGCTGTTGCTGTTCTCAACTGTCACCCCAAAGAGACTGAGATAACTTAACATTTAGTTTGGGGTTTGGCTCCTTGGCCGTGCAATGGTGAAAGGGAATTGATGTGGGTGTCTAGCTCATCATTTCATTCTGGCTCACTCTTGTTCTTTGAGGGCACTTGCGGTTTTTGTTAATGCCCCGAAGGAAGAGATTAGCTGCCCCCTGGCCTTCTTGGCTGAATAGAAGTGAACGTGGAGACGTGATTGCCACCTCTTTGGCCTCTCTGACTGGCTGATATGAGCACACCCCATTCCTTGCCCAAGTCTTACCTTGTTTGCTTTCTGTAAAACAAGGCTAGAGCACTGATGTCATGTGTCTTCCCAAACTCTGCTGCTGTTTCATTTGTAGAACAGCCTAATCCATTAGTCAGCTGCCTGATTCACTGGGGGAACTCTGAGAAATTCTTTTTGAAGGAGGAAATGTGCAGCCTGAATGGTGATGGAGAAATGTCCTGAGGAGTGAGCAAGGCCTTGCCATTCCTATCAGATGGCACAGGCAGGCATGAGGGAGCCGAGGATCTGAAGGGACTCGGTAGAAAGAACAGGTGACAGAAGGAAGAGAAGAACAAAGTGTCCTGAGGCCTTGGGATCCAATCCTCAATCATCCACAGGAGAAGAAAGAGCCCAGCTTCTGAAGGACATGGAGAAGGAAAGGCTGATACAGCTGTAAACCAGAGAACGATGAGGGGACACAGAAGACACTGAGACCCTGGGCCCTGGGCTGAAGTTCCCTCAACATGTACTTGAGCAAGTCTTCCCCAGACATCTACTTTCTTGCCTGTGAAATGAGGCAGGTGACACTCTAGCTCCCAGCTGAGAAGCAAGAGGCTCTACGAGATGCCTAAGTGAGACAATGCAGGTGGGCAAGGGGCCTTGCCTCCTGTGAACCTGGAACAAATGGTTACCATTTTTGCAGTTTGGCTAGAACTTCAGACCAAAAGAGGATAGAGATGCTGGGACTGGGTCTCGGGCCTTAAGGGGGTATCTAGGAGGTCCTAGGGTTTCACACTGATTAGATGTCAGGACTGAGGGAATTGGCACAACCTTCCACCCCTGTTTAAGCTGCCATGATTGTCCAGGTCAGAGGAAGAAACTGCGGTAATGATCCGCTGAATTTCCTGAAGCTGGTGTTTGGCAGATAGAAGAGGCGGTGAAGTCAGATTTATTTTAACTTATGGAGAATAAAACACTGTGAATGTCTTGCACACCTGAATTTGTAGAGTAAGGCTCGTGCTTTTATAACTACGATTACAGCATATGGTGTTATTGTGCATGGAGTGAGAAACTAAATCTAGAAAAGATGAAACTTCAGGGAAGAAATAGAATTTCAGCCTTGGTTTTACACAAGGAGCAAGATGAGGATGCCACGCCCATTATAAATATTACAGAGCCCTCCCACCTCTTTCTTTCTTTGCCCTTGAAAAGTCCAGGCTGGAGAGAAGTAGGATTTTGTGTTGCTAGAGCAAAAGGTTGTGCTCCAAACCATTCTCTGCTCCGAGAAGGGGCATGTGGGTCAAATGTGTCCCCAGTGTCTTCAGGATCACATGGACAATATTTCCTACTCACCTGTGCTGTGAACACGCCGTCCAGACCATGGGGATAAACACGGGCATGTTCTTCAGGGAAGGTTCTGAGCCCATGAGTTCAAAGACGGAGGCTGCTTGAATAGTAGAGGCAGTGAGGGGGTGAGGGAAGTGTCTGGTCATGGTGACGCTTCTGAAGGGTAGGGGATACTTGAGCAGCTGGGAAGGGCAGAGATACAGGAAGGGGCGAAGTGAAGGACACCCCCCCAGTGTGGCATGGGGTGGCATGGGAAGGTCTGTGGATCTATATAGGTCTACACTGGTACTTAAGGAGCCCCTTAAACCAGAATGTGACTTGAGTAACAGGTGCCCTTTATTGGGCATCCTCTATGAGACAAGGGATGGGACACAGACTCTTTGTCCAGAAAGATCTCCTCGTGATGATTTTCAGAGCTCTCTTTGGGGGTCTGTCTTCTGAATGTGTCTCTGGGGCTTTGGTGAAAGTGAGGAGAAGGTAAAAGTAAGCTATTGGGGAACCAGAGGAGTAATGGCATCCTGATTGTCCCCTAACTTCAACAAAGAGATTGCACTCTTATCTTCTTGAAACAATGAGACTTTATATCCATCATATTTAAAGGGGAGGGAGGTTACCTTTTGGTGTTATTTTAAGGCAGGGTCTCATGTAGTATATAATCTAGGGTAGCCTTAGCCTTGAATTTGAGGCTGACCTTGAGTTCCAGTTCCTTGAGTTCCCCTGTATCTCCTTCCCAAGTGCTAGCATTATAAGTATGCTCCATCATGCCTAGAATTATTTTTTTTATTAAAATATAAGGTATTTCAAAAATAAATCTTGACATGACCCCCAAAGAAAAGTCTTTTTTTATGATACATTTCAAGGGAGCTACTGAGGTGACTCTCAATAGGAGAATGACCCTCCCCTGCAGCCACCTTGGCTATTGTATTCAGTTCAGAAAACGACAGGGGACTCTCTGTGGCTGGTGGCGCTGGTGGTATACACCTGTATTCTGCCATCTTTCCTTTTTTTTCTCTTTTCGTCCAGTCAGGTACCCCAGCCGATGAGACGGTGCTACCCACGTTTAGCTTGTTGTATCTTCCCTCTTCTATCAAACTGCTCTGGTACAGTCCAGAACTGTGTCTGCTGGTGATTCTACATTCACTCGAGCTGACAGAGAAGATTAATTATCACAGATGCCATAGCTTGGGAAACACAAAGAAGATACAGAAGCCATGCAGGTGTCTGCTGGAGAAAGTTGAGCAGAAATGAAAATGGGTGGAAATATGATTTCTTCTTCTTCCGCTTTCTACTCACTCTGAGGACCCTGTCAACACAGATGTGACAGGAAGCCAGTTGGCAAAGATGTCTGGGGAATGGAGTCTTCAGGCTCCTAGATGACAGATTCCCCCCAGTGCCACTGAGAGATAGCAGGAAAGTAACCCCACCGGCATCATTAGCAGAGGAGGGACAGCTGATCTCCTGAAGCAAAGTTCCTAGAAGTATTTGAGAAGAAGGCAGGGAGGTCACTGATTTGCAGTGGCCAATAAAAGAGAAGTTACAAGTCTCTGTCCTGTGGTGGAGCCACCATAAGCTTATCCCTGCTCTGAACTTCACCTCTGCAAACATCTTAGACTCGTTTTTCCAGCCCACAGAGGGTTTTCTAGACCTAAAAATCACACTAGAGCCACGTGTTGTGTCAGGATATCCTTGAACAGTGATGACTGCCACTCCATAGAGCAGGGAAGCACCAGAGACAGGAGAAAAAGGTCTTGTCAACCAGCTCACAGCTCCAGAGTGTCCCCCAACTGTCTCCAAAAGCAAAAGGTACTCAGAGGAAGATAAAGGGCCATGTCTGAGACTACTGACATGGCAGAACTCAGGAAAGGGAAATGTGTAGAATCTGACTGGACTATGGGATGCCAGACCATGGAACATGAGGAGAAAGAGCAGTGTGGAGCAAAGCTGAGCAGCAAGAGGGAAGGGGTGCTGCTGGTGTAATCCAGGGCTCCAAGACCACTCACCCTGTGCTTCCTAGCTAAGAACCCACTCATTCCTTTCTTCATTGTTCTAGCAAATCTCATTGAATTTATGGTAAAATGACTCTAATGATCCTTTCCTTAGGTTCTAAGAATGATTCTCATTTGATGTCAGTACTTTGGTGTGGATGAACACATACCTACTTTGGAAAAATCAATGCACAGTTTTATGCTGAGGCCAAATTCTGAACTTTTCATTTAACCTCTGATACGGATTTTGGCCATGCTAAGCAATAAAACTAAGATATAATCCCTTGTGTTTGCTTTCCTTTCTACCCAAAGTCGTTTGATGGACAGCATCTGAATAAGGCAATCTCTCTGGAACTATTTTCCTACCTGTTTGAGATATTGAGACTGAACTCCCTGTGGGTTGTGCTGGCTGCTTGCACATTTCCTCCAGTTCAGGGGGCATCTGCCAATCATAGTTAACTGGGCATTGCAGTGAGGCGGAGAGCATCTTCCTACATGTGCCAATCTAGTTAGTTTCTTGACAGTAGGTTCGTCCATCCATTCTGCTCAATCATCTACATATTTATCAGTTGATTTTTGAGGACAGATATGGAGACAGTGCTGCTGAGCATCAGGGACACAAATCAAACACACACACACACACACACACACACACACGAACCAAGTTTTTAGCCCAGTGGAGGACGCTGACCAAGAACAATAGAAAAGCATTTGTGTTTAGAAGGAAGTGCTGGATTCTAATAACATGACATGACAATGGAACTCATCTTTTCCAAGGAAGAGGAACACAGAGGTAAGACATGAGAGCAAGAGTGGCCAGAGAGATGGGCCAGAGTGTGGAGCAGAAGAACCAGTAAAGGAAGGGCAGGCAAGAGCTGACAGTTCTTGGCAGATCAAACATCAAACATCAGGCATAAGGGCTGGACACTAAGGAAGACCTTGAAGGAATACAGGCAGTTTAGTCTGGCTGAAGTCTTCAGCCAGAAGGGACAGGGATGAGAGTGTCATATTCCCTTCAGGTGCCAATCATGAGGAGTTTATACTTTCTCCACTGTGGGGCTGCTGAGAGCCCTCCTTGTTAGCAGAGTGCTACCATCTATGGAATGAGACAATTGACGTCTGTCATTCAGTCCTTTCTAGTCTATAGACTTAGTTCTTTCTGTGGGACTTCACTCTATAACCTAGTTAAAAAGAAGACTGAGTGCAGGAAAGATTAAAGGACCTCCCAGGGATGTGACAGAGAGTTGGGGACAATCTGGAGCTTGGAGGAATCGAGTATCTCCCCTCTCCTTTTGGTAAAATGAAGAAAATTTGAATGTCATATGTCAAGATGGTGAGTCAATGTGCCAAGGGTTAAGGTCTAACTTTTTTTTTTTTGACATGGTTTCAGTGTATAGCCTTAGCTGTCCTGGAAATTACTTTGTAGACTAGGCTGGTCTCAAATTCACAGAGGTCCTCCTACCTCTTCCTCCCAAGTGCTGGGATTAAAGATGTGTGCCAAACCCCCCCAAAATGTCTACTTCTTACCTAAGAATGAAGTGTTTGGAGCTAGACATTCTTGAGTTGGGACCCAGTTTTCTCTGATTGGCTAGGTAGTGTGGCCGGCTTTATTTCTTTGAGCTTTCAGTTCATGATGAGGGGAGAATATCAGGCAATTAATCCATCTGCATACCTGATGCACAGCATGTGTTTATTAAGTGACAAGCATCATTATTTTCTGTATGATGTGGACAACATCAAATCACTGTTCAATGATAGCAGGAATAAGTGATTTTTATGCACATAAAGAAGTGTACAGGTTTGTAGTGAAAGGGGAGCAGGCCTGCTTTTAGTCCTGCCAGGCTCCCGCACGGCTAGCTTATTCCCTGATATAACAACACACAAATTGTATTCATTTAAGCACTGCCTGGCCCATTAT
>LOEQ01000245.1:387421-399194 GCA_001685075.1 Bramus lutescens | reverse complement strand
AAGGCAGTTTCTTTATTAACCAATGAAAGTAACACATAGACAGATGACCCTCCTACACAGGTTAGCTATCTCAACCATTGTTTCTGTTACAGAGACAGCTATATATGAAGAAATGCTGAAGCCCATAATCTTACTGTAAAAGAGAGATAGAAATCAGGCTTTGGCACACAGACAGGGTAACAAATAGGTTCATCTCATATGCCAACTGGCCAGTTGGTAGTGGATGCCTGAAATATATATCATGGACAATTCCAAGCTATATCTGGCTCAATATGATAATGTACTTTATGATGGACCAGGAATACCCATTTTGAATAATGAAGAAGCTCATTAGCATTTATGCTATATATTGGCCTTCTCTGAACTGAGTATTATTCTACAGATGACAGGGGAATCTGGAACAAAACACCAGGTCTGACCTTGCCTACTTGTGCTGATCCTCACTTGCTCCATGTTTTCCTCCCAGCGCGTCAGTTAGATATGGCTGGAGCCCAAACCCAGCAGCCTTTTCCATGTGAAACTTTGGCTGGCATAAATCAAGACCCATAAACCCACCATGTGGATGACACAGGCTGTGTGCCCAGCCCAGGCTCTGTGAAAGACAGAAGAGGAGGCAGTTGCTTAGTGACATGATACAAAGGGTGTCTTTGATTCATCGCCCAGCTCCAGCCCCAAGCCCATGGCCAACAGCGAGTAACGGCTGCAAATGGGCAATAGAATGCATTTTAAAATGTCACTTTGCCGTAAAATGTAAATGTTTAACATTTAGACACCAACACTGACTTCTAAAATGCCTAGCACCGGGTGACTTTTCTCCCCCATTCTTTTAGGAAATCTCTGTCCTCTCACGGTGAGAGATTCCACTGCGTGATTTACGCCCTTGTGCTTCTTAAATTGCTGGCACGTCTTACCCCAGATAGAACAGTGGAGGAGCAGAAATTTTTAGGGACTTTATGTATTGCCTGTTACTGCTGAGTATTGGGCATGCAGTGCAATGCCACCCACTACCAGTGTTCTGAAGGGTTCTGAATGCTGAACATTGGAACTTTCATTTTATTTCCAATTATCCAAGACTCAAAATATAAGGTTGTGTCATTGAAGGTCAAGAAATATAAAAAAAGAGTAAAAAAGAATATTCACCTGGAGTTCTCCTTTAGACATGTTCATTGGCTAATTTTGCCTCATAAGTCCAATACGAAGAGGCTTAGGGTAAATCAAGGATCTAGGTGGCACTTCTTTGAGGTGAATTCCTTTTCTTCTAAGACATTTCTAATCAAGAGTTCTTCCCCTAGCAACTTTGGCTCTCCTTCTGGTTGGTCTGTGGACAAAGATGGACCTAATACTAAATGTAGATCTACCTCAAGAGCTATGGAAAGGCTGAGGACAATGATTGGAATACAAGAATCATTGGCCTTCAATCAAGGTATGAAAGAGAATCCTGCTGCCGGTTCCTTCTCATTTTGCCTAACTTCTTCCTATAGAACGAAATATTTTTCTTTGCATTCTCTGTTGGTGCCTTTTGCAGCCTTGATCATGGTAGGCACTTAATACCTATTTGTTTAATTAATTAAATAAGAAATGAGTCACAGGCAAACCTAGCATTTATATAAAAGATTAGGTTTAATGTTCCAGTGAATAGATTTTACAGCCCCTGACATGTCTGTCAGCCACTCAGTGCATGATTTAATGTTATTCTTATCATAGTACCCAGAAATAACCAGAGTAGAAGCGATTATTCTTAATTTACCAAGAAGAAACAGAGTCCCAGACAGATTACAGAGTTTTCTTGAGATCATATTGAATTGGTGACAAAATCAGATGAAAATTCTTTGCTTTGGTTTCTCAGTCCAAAAAATTTAACAGTCCACTATGTTGAAAGCTCACTCCCTGTGTCCTGAAGGCATCTGGACATCTAAAATGGGACTAGGATGTGGCAAGGAAGGAACTGGGGGAATTTGCAAGACTCAGAGAAGGGCTTTTATTTTGATGGCACACCCTGGGTTTTTCTTTTTTTTAACCTTCCTTATCCCAGTCCTGGGGATCTTGCATGATCTGTGAATAGAAAGTGCCAAACACTGACCCAAGTTTATTTTCTCCTTGCCGACCACCTGAATGATGCAGGCAGTAGGGTGTTTCTCATTCAGGGACGTCAAAACAGTGAAGAAATGTGCATACAACCAAACACTGGTCTGACCTGAGGCCAGGTGGGACCTTTCCACTGTTCCTCAGCAGGATATCTCAGGACACTTGCCAGTATGGTAACTCTTGAGCAAAGCCGAACTCCTCAGAAGGCAGAGGGACCAGAGCTTGAGGCTAGGGTTAGGGATCTTACAACACTAGTAAGTGTGATTTGACAGAGCCCAGGGATCTTGTAGTAGACCACATTTGAAAATAGTATGTTATCAACCCAACTCAAACTACCTTAGACACAAAAAGAAATATACCAGAAAGACACTAGACAACTAGAATGTTTCACATAATTAAAGGGATAAAAAGGAGTCTCAAAGATCCTTGTAACTGGGGACTTAAATAGCCCTATTAGTTTTCTTTGGTTTTTATTACGTAGCCTCTTCTGTCTTCTTCCCTTCTGTAGTAAACATATGTCCTCAGCAATAAGGGAGATGAGGTCACCAACAGTTCTCAAGTCTCCTGGCCTGGATTTTGCCCTCAGGGAAGGAGTGACCTTCTTTTTTTTTTTTTAAATCATTTTCAAAAATCCTGGGGAAAGACTCTTGATTCGGTCTAGCCCACTCTGGGATTGATGAGTAAGTAGGTCCATAGTTAGGGTCACATAGCACTAATAAAGTCACCAGAGTCATCCCTTTGTATGTAAGCTCCAGCCAAAAGGGGAAAGCTGTGTGAGCCCTGTGGCCAACCCAGCCGCAAAATAAGCTCAATAATAGCACAAGATTGGAATACGGCCTTGTAGCAGCCTTGCAGGGGTGGCGGAGCCACAGCAGGTGGAGGAGTTGCTTATAAGAAACCCGCATTCTAAATCAGTTTTATTTTGTTCACGTGTTTTGCTTTTTAAGCTTCTGCATTATTATTGTGTGTATCACCTGGACATTTCCAAGGGAGCTGGGCTACCGAGTCAAGCCTACTATTCGGCGGCCAAACAGCACTTCTCTCATGGTCTCCCAGGACCTTTATTGGAGAAGTCACATACACTTTTGACCTATTTCTAAGGATGGTGTTATGAAATTCAACAATTCTCATGGGAGTTTCTTGGCTCTAACACCTAGCACCTGTTACAGCCATCCCCAGGCCTTCCCACCTCCCACCACAGTGAATGTGCTGTCTCAGTTTTCCCAGGGCCTTTCCACCTCCCACACAGTGAATTTGCTGTCTCAGTTATGCCCGGGCCTTCCCACCTCCCACCACAGTGAACGTGCTGTTTTAGTACCAGCACAGTTATTTGCTCCCTGGACTGAAGTTCTCCAGGCTGTTTTCAGGGAAATTGACAACCGACACCAGAAGTTCTGAAAATTAATTTTAAAAATTAAAGAAAGAAGAAATATACTCTCCACATTTGGGCTCCTAGGTAACAATATATAAACGCCTCCCTTTAAGGAATCTGATCCATGAAGCCAAGAGAGAAATATTAATGTTAGTCACTCTGATTTATTTTTGAACTTATTAAAAATTTAAAATAGAGGGGGCTGGAGAGATGGCTCAGAGGGTAAGGGCACTAGCTGCTCTTCCAGAGGTCCCCAGTTCGATTCCCAGCAACCACATGGTGGCTCACAACCATTTGTAATGGAATGAGACCTGGTGCCTTCCTTGACAGTAGTACATTGTATGCTTAATAAATAAATCTTAAAAAAAATAATTAAAATAGAATTGGTTGTAAGTAGACCTGGTGGTATTTTTGCTACTTCTTTAATATTAAAAGGGTTTTGGAGCCCATGAGAAGGTCATTTGGTCAGAGATGAGTATATCGTTTCCTTGGTATGTTCAAGTGATGTGCAAAAATCTAAAAGAATAGTACAAAAGCTTATAAGAGACCACAGCATATGGGTTTCTGCTAGTCTTTCATATATGTGATTTTACACGTCCTTCATGTGGATTACATGAGAGTTGATGCAAAGGGATTGTAGTATTATGCCAAGAGTTCCAATTATTAAGAAAATGGTTATATTAGAGTATTTAATGGAAAGTCAAAAATTAAGCTTGATCCTTAATAAGGAATTAAGCTTCTTACAAAGGGAATTTTTGCTATTTCTTCCTTCTAGGAACATTTGTGAGAACCAGTGAGAGTACAGACACATGAATAGTGCCTGGGGTAAAGAGAAAGGGAAAAAAATTCTAGGAATTAACAAGCAAAATTGCCATCCAGTATTCCAGAGACCGTTTTGTAGAGCAATCCAATCTTCCAGGCAAGTTAGTAGTTCTTAATGGCTCCACTTGGAAAATGGCTTAAGCAAGACTAGAACTTTCTCTGATGAGAGACAAGGGGGTCTGGAAAGTCAGTCTTGTTCTCAGACATCATGGGTGTCTGGAAGAGTCCCCAAAGGGGAAAGAAGAAGTAGCATTTAGATGGGGCCAGACAGGCCTTGTTCTGTAACTCACCTTCAAGTGTGAGGAGACTGGGAAGTCACAGCTTCGTGGTGCTGGGTATTCACCCGAACTCGACTGAATTTCGAGTTGAATATTTCACATAGTTTTATTAATGTCTTTTGTTAAATTTGTTAAAGAATCTCTCAACATTATTATATATTGAATTTAGGCAAACCTGCTTAGGGCAGAAAAAAAGCAATGCATTCTGCACTTACCCAGATGAAACTGGTTCAAGTAAACCTTCTGTGAATAATATGGAAAGCATGTTATATTTTCCCATACTCAACAGAGAGGCCAAAGGGGCAAGCACCTATTTTTGGAAATAGCTATCTGAACTCCATGAGCCTCAAAAACCCATTGTCCTAAATCATACAGACACCTTAGCTAAGCTTCTTTGCATCACAAGCATCAATCCTGGACCCACCAGGACATGACAGGCAGGCTAAGAGGAGGTGATCGCCATGGCAATGACATGAACACCACTAGCTAAGGAGAGAAGAACCAACATACAATCATTTGATGGCAGTTTCAATTCCGTCGGGGAAGTCGGAACATCTGTCAGGGCTGCAATTTTCAAGGTGGCATCTTTAACTTCATCCGCAGTGACTGTTCCATGGTTCTTTTCTGTCCTAGAGGCTAGTTTGAGTTTCTTTGCTGTTGTTTTTATTTTTTCAAGAGATGGTTTCTCTATATAGTGCCAGCTGTCCTAGAACTCACTTTGTAGATCAGGCTGGCCTCAAACTCACAGAGATCCACCTGCCTCTGCCTCCTGAGCACTGGGATTAAGGGCGTGTACTACCACCACCACCAGGCTAGTCTGAGCTTCTTTGCCGCATGGTAATCTCAAGATACTTAGACTTTTCAGATGGTAGCTGGCTTGCCTAGAGCAAGCGAGCCAAGGAATGGAGGTGGGAGGTCTCAAACCTCTTATACCTTAAGAAATCCTCAAATACTCTTGCTCTGTACATGCTATTTTGCCACTCAAGCAGACCATTAAAGCCATTATGAATTCCAAAGAATATCCCTAGGTTCTGATTCTCATTGGAGAACTAGCAAAGAAGTTGTGGCCATCTTTAACCCACCCAAACTAAACAGTTGGTGAAGTCAGAGAAAGCACAATGACTAAAGTTTAGGTTTCTTAATTTAAGAAGAACAGTACTCTAGATTCCTGCTGTGTTGTCTTCTGAAGTCAAAAATCAAAATACACCTGAAGGTCACATGAGTTTAAACAGTTGACTTGGAAGCCCACTCAGTCTTTATTGTGGAGGAATTATACAATTACCTGGGGAAGTTTTTTTTTAATTTAAATATAGACATCTGAGGATTTCCCACCGATGTCTGATCCTTGGGCTTAAGTAATACTGCTTTCAAAGTTTCTTACCATCTCAGCCCAGTGGATGGCTCCTTCCTGGGCTCTCCAGGATGTACAGGTGGATGCTTTGGTACAAGGAGAACCTTGCGAGTGTGGAGTCATCAATGACAGCACAGGAGGCTTGGAGAAACCTCTTAGAATGCAGCTCTAAATGATTTGACCTGCTTAAAATACAAACCATTATGCAATATATCTAATGTTAATTTAACTAACCATTCTTGTCTTTTTAGTATGTGTGGTGGGTGCTTTTGTTATTGTTGTTGCTGAAATAAAATTAATAATCTTCATCATTTAACTCTTCATCTCTTTTAAATTAGTCTCTGGTGACAAATCCCTGATGATAGAAACCTGGACTTTTAAGGTCTTGAGTTTGTTGCTCAACTAGTCCTGTGATCTTTGGTTGCCACACTGAAGTACCAGGGCTCAGTACTCCCAGGGTTGCTCAGTGTGCAAAGCAAAGTAAACATATTCAGTGGCTTTAGTACCTCTCTTTCTCTGAAGTCTTCTCCCATGGAGTCTGTTATGTCTCTGATTCAGTTGGGTTGAAGATGGGTAAAATCTCTGCCATGACCCATGCCCATGTAGGGTTAGGTCATTGACTCATACTTCTGGTCCCTGCTCGTCTTCACTACGTTTTTCTCCATGAAGTCGATTATCTTCTCAGAAAAGGTTGTCTGGAGTTTTAACCAAAGCTTT
Organism: Bramus lutescens; assembly: GCA_001685075.1. Classification (NCBI taxonomy): domain Eukaryota; kingdom Metazoa; phylum Chordata; class Mammalia; order Rodentia; family Cricetidae; genus Bramus; species Bramus lutescens. The sequence goes on along the minus strand of LOEQ01000245.1, from coordinate 392,569 downwards.
TTTGGTCTCATTATCCCTCCCTTGAATCTCACCTCTTTTCCTTTAGAGCAGTGATTCTCAACCTTCCTAAGGCTTCAATCCTTTATATAGTTCCTCATGTTGTGGTAAGCCCCTATCATAAAATTACTTTTGTTGTTACTTCATAACTGTAATTTTTCTGTTGTTGTGAACTGTAATGTAAATATCTGTGTTTTCTGACGGTCTTAGGTGACCCTGTGAAAGAGTCATTCGAACCTCCCAAAGGGGTTGTGACCCACAGTTTGAGAACCACTGTTTTAGCATTACTATTGTTCTCAGAACACCACAGGGACATCAAGTACCTAAAGCACATCTCTTAAACTTGGGAAGCTGCCCAGAGAGAACTTTAGGATGCAGAATCGCAGGCTCCTACAGTAGAGTCTGATTCAACAGCTCTGAGTGTAGCCTTAAAAATTGTATTTCAACCAGTTGAGGTGGCAGTAGCTGCTTCTGCTGCATTTTAAATAGAGTTTGTCCAAAACAATTTCAATCAGTAAAAGTGACCTTTGAAAATCAGTTTCTGCTTTTTCTCTTTGCTCCTAGTACCCATTTTTAGCCACTGACCTATGTAAAGAAAATGCCTCTAGGAAAGAAAGTGGGGTCTAGCCATGCCCCTGTTCCTGAGGTCAACAGTGCCCGGGGACTCCAACAAGCTTCATCTGGCACAGTGGTGTCTAACCCACTCACGACTGATGGGGTTCATCCCGATGAACGCATGCAGCCATCTAGCTGCTGGTGCCTTGGGCTAATGGCTCTTTATGGGGCAGCTTGCAGAGGTTTCTGCCAATCCTGCTGTTTGAAAGGAGCCCAAGCCCCCATCGCAGCAATTTCCAAGTTGGGTTTCACAAGGGAGATTGAGGCAGCAGCTTCTAATGTTGAAGAAATAGCCCTGGAGAAAACAAGTCAATATCTATGGGTGGTATCACATTGATTGCCTGTGTTTACTGGAATATTCATTTTTCTGTTCTGTAGATGCTTTAAGCCTATTATAACTACCATCAGAACAAATATTGATCCCTTTCTAGTTTGAGCATGAGCTGGGAAGCCTCCTTATTCAGGAGAAATCAGGTGTAATATCTACTATTGATTGCTTGGCTTATATTTATTTTCCACCTTATACCCTTTCTTCACTGAATCCTGATTGCAGCTCATCCTGAGGAGTGCTGATTTTCTTCATACTACTTGTGGTCTCTTTCACTCAGCTATTTGCTTCAAGAGAGACCGGCTCCACCTCCATATTCAATTCTTAATGTCCTAAGACAATTATGTTGGCTCATTTCTAGATTAGGGATAGCGTGCGGCTTTATTCTGACCAATGAGTCTTGAGAGGAAGGCTATTAGAGTCTCTTTGGATAGTGCATCTTATCAGGAAATACGTAGAGAGACTGTTAGGGGCACAGGTGCCTCTGTCCTTTGCCTGAGACTGCTGTAACTAGGGTTGACTTTGAGAGAAGATGATCTTCATACAAGGCTGAGAAATGGAAGAGGGAAGGATGTGAGAATGGAAGGACTTGGGTTTGTGAACCACTGCAATCCCTCTACTTCAGGCCTTCTTTTAGGTAAAATTTTGGATTAAACCACATATAATTATTGATTTCTGTCATCTGTACCTGACATAATAATAGCAATAAAAACTTCACTAAAGCATGGAAAAATTATACATCCACAGGCAAGAGATCTACAGGGGCTGGATATCTGCTTCAAATTCTAAAGGAAAACTCATGAAATTATTCACAGAACATTAAATTCTGCTTGTTATTCTTTAGTTATCTAGACCATAGACCCCACAAATAGGTAATTAACTTCAATGTCAGTCTGGCAGTCTTCTGAGGTCTGGTCTCATCTCAGATATAGCTTCCTACCCTTGTTCAGTGAGCATATCCTTCCTGGCAATAGGTTTTGACCCTAAGGGTGTTAGAGTCCTGTCATACTCCTGCACCCTAAAGGATGACAGCAAATACCGAGTCCTAAAGACTCCCATGAACTCTTAAGGGATCTCCTTTATTTCTTAGATAAGTGTCTATGCGTATTGGCAGACCTGCTGGGACCTGGTACTTTGTTTCGTTTCAGATTTAAGATGTGTAAGAAAATACCTTGACTTCAAAACTTAAGTCAAAAGATATGTTACTTTGGAGAAGAGGTTTTGTTTTTGTTTCCACAGAAAATTGGAGACTGTGGATTCATTCTGAGTTCAGAAAAATAAGGTTTGATCAAGGAAGACCCCCTGAAAAATCTCAAGAGGAACAGTTGGCCCAGATGATCCAATGTTTCAGAGGACCTCTGTTGCAGTTTCCTCCGAGTTTTACATTGAGAACAACCTCAAGATTGCTGGCTGAGATGATCCAGGCTCACAGAATACTCCAGTTAGGATTTGATCATAATTGTAAATTTTCTATGGATCCCCATAAGATTATCAGCACCCCAATCAGCAGGAAATAGCCTAGAAAACTACATCCATCCACTCCAAAATGGGTTATGGATGTTTGTCTTTGTTTAGGGTGTTAGTTACAAGTTGTTATTGATAATGGTCAGGAAAAAAGCTGGACAAAGGAGATTAGATTCAGAGTTCTTGTTTTGAAAAGGAAAAAAGGGGGAAATGCTATGGGATAATGCTCTCATACACTGTAAAGATTTGTCACTCATATTGGTTTAATAAAATGCTGATTGGCCAATAACCAGGTAGGAAGTGAGGCAGGGCAACCAAACTAGGAGAATTCTGTGAAGAGGAAAGGCTCAGTCTGCAGTAGCCACCCAGATGCAGAGGAAGCAAGATGAAAATACTGCACTGAGAAAAGTTACCAAGCCACGTGGCTAAGCATAGACAAAAATTATGGGTTAATTTAATTAGTAAGAGGTAGCTAGAAATATACCTGAGTCATTAGCCAAACAGTTTACAATTAATATAGTTTCTGTGTGATTATTTGGATCTGGGTGACAGGGAAGTAAAAGTGCAGCCTCCATCTACACAACATGCTTCCCTGGGCTGTTCTTAAGGCTCAAAGACAGAAAGGCAACACATGAGCACAGCACCTGAAAACGTGTTTGTGAGCATAGTCCATTTATCTTCCGTTGGATTCTGCCCTTGAAATCGTTGTAGATCAATGAGCTTCACCTGAACATGCTCCAAGCTATGGTATTACACTCTAACCTCTTAGTATTTCTTGAACTGAACCAAAAATTGAGTGTTACTGAGGGTGTTTGCCAGCAGGGGACACAATATGAGTTCTTTGTCAAAATTTCCTTCCAGATTTCATGACGTAGAAACACAGGTCCGGACCATCAATAGCAAGAGGAACCAGGTTTTGATCTGAACTTGCAGCCTCCCAAGCATTTCTCAATGAGAGTATTAGTGGGATTGGGTGTAAAAGATTGTAAAGGAGTGGAAATGAAAGAGGATGGATTAATGGGGTAATGACTTAATGTCTGTAAGGCAATTAAGGTTTGGAAAGGAAGAGGCAAGTCTTTGTGATTTGTTTGTTCAGTTAAGTTTTTGCAGGGAACATGCCACGAGGGCTGTAATCTTGAAGTCTAAGGGAATTTCCTGTCAGTTGGCCTCTGAGCACCTTGAATAAAGGACTTCATACTCTTCGTCCTCTATGCTTCATACTCAATAACTGATAAGAATCCTAAGAACTGGACAGAAACCAGGGTTGGGCTGTAGGACAGTCTATGTGAGTTACAATCAGGTGCCATAGCTTCCATCAAGTTGTTCAGAGAACAGGCAAGTCCACTGGTTTTAAAAGATGTGCATAAATCTTGGTATATAGATCCCCAAGGAGGCATAGAAGACATGACAATCATCAATTAATTTTACTGGAAACATGCAAAATTTTTAAACAAATGTCAACAAATAAGTGTTAAGACTATTAATTAAATACAGCCTCATTTTGTAATTCAAAAGTATGAGAGAAATCTATCAATAAAATGCTCATTAGTGGGTTGAAAGAACAAAAAATTTGAACATCTACAGAAAAAGAAACTTAACTAAAGTTTAACATGAATCATTATTTTAAAAATATTTGCAAAGTAGAAATAAAATTGGAGTCAGAATTCCTGTGTGGATAAAGGAGGGACCCCAAGGTTCCCCACCCATATCTGAGGAACTTTTGGCAGCTGGGAGCTATTGTGAGGGACAACCAATCAATGTCCTTGGGGAATGTGGCTGCAGATAGGTGGCTCACCCTTCAGTGGATGGCTGCAGACTCATGCACATAGACACATGTCTAACTCAGGTGGTTATTCATATGAGGAAAACAAAAAGAGGTTGTGAAATTTGTAGGGAGACAAGGTGGGGAACACTGGAAAGAGTTGAAGGGAGGTGGTAGTGGATGGACTTGATCAAAGTAACTCGAAACCCACAGGGTTTCTGTTTGCAGATCCTTGACTCAGTGAATGGCACCTGTCAAAATAGTGCTGGTCTCCATTCTCCAGCCCTGTGCTCTCAGCTCAGTGAAGCTCTCCACTGCTGACATTATCCTGATAGCCTTAACGCAATAGGGTAAGAAAGCAAAGCAGTGCAGAAAACTTGGAGTTGAGGGTCATTTTCATAATTTAAGATGATATAATCTTTTAGATATAAAATCCGTAAGAGTCTACTCTTATATTTAAATTTTATTTGTTATTTAGTTTGTATTATGTATAGGTTTGTAGATATTTGTGTGTATCTGTGTGTGTAATGTATGTATATATAGGTGTGTGTATATGTAGGTGTGTGTGTACGTGTATGTATAGGGTATGTGTGTGTACGTGTGTACATATGTATATGTATAGTTGTGTATTGTGTAGGGATGTGTGTGTGTTGGTGTGCTCATGCTATGTCTGTCACACGTGTGGATGCCGCAGGACAACTTATTATTCTTTTTTTTTCCATTGTGGGTTCTGGGGATTCAATCAGATAATTAGGCATCTATGTCAAGAGCTTTTACCTGCTGAGCCATCTAAATGGCCCAGAATTCTACTTTCAGAACACATTAATACTGCCTGTGTTTCAACACAAATCTGTAAGAGTGTCATATATTGACTGGAGGCTATATTTTACTTAATATTAAATTTAAATTTACTTATTAGTGTGTATGTGTGTGTAGAGAGCTGCGTGGAGCCGCACCTTAAAGATGGTGCTGGCTTCGCCCC
>LOEQ01000245.1:335070-379858 GCA_001685075.1 Bramus lutescens | reverse complement strand
GCTCGGGACCAGGCACCAGGACCCGCTGCAAGCTGCTCGGGACTCGCCAACATTTTTAAAATTGGTTTCTTCACATCCATGTATGAGCCACCAGATCTCCACTGAATTGTCAGGTTAGAGATGGATAGCTATTCATATCTTTCCTCCTCTTTCTCTGTCTCTGTTTGTCTTTTTGTCTCTGTCTCTGTCTGTCTGTCTCTTTGTTATCTCCCTCCCTCCTTCCCTTTTTCCTTCCCTCACTCCTTTTTTACACTGTACTAGAAGAGCTCTAGCCCGTTTCCCTCCAGTCTTTCATCTTCATCTTAAGTCACGGAGTTTGTTGCCTGAATTCCTATGGTGTGTCAAGGAAGGAAACTGGGGCCATTTTTTAGCTCACCCGATGTCTCTAGGATGTCTATATCACATTATCAGAGTCTTAACATACTGGAAAGCACTGGCTTTTACTAATTTTCTCCTATTGCTAGTTGTTTGGGGCGGGAAGATAAGTCTAGCCTGTGACACTGTAATTTGACTGGCTGACTTGCATTACACTTTGGATAAAGAAAATGTATTCCAGTCAATTGGGATGAGCCAACACTGCAGAATCAGAGAGATGAAATGAAATGTGTCATGTTAGAATAGTATGCAGCAACTATAAGTGATAAGGTGCGTTCGCCTGTGTACATCTTAATTCTAATCATGGACCAGCTTTTGGCACATCTGCACTTTGAGCCCATATAAGTAAACTTTTAATATCATATAAAACAGTGCTATTTCTTCTTATGCATATTTTTCCCATAGGATGAGTGACTAGAAAAGATAGAGGTCAGGTAAACTAGGCTGCTTGTCGGCAGAAATGCAGTTAGACTCACGTGAAGGCTGACTTTAACTGTCAGCTAGGCACAACAGAGAATCACCTGGGAAGAGTCTCCACGAAGGGTTGGCCTGTGTGTGATTGGGGGTATTGTCTTAATTAAGCTAATAGATGTCAGAAGACCCTGCCTACTGAGGGTGACACCTTTCCCTCGGCAGGGTTCCCTGGATTGTCTATGGGTGGAGAAACTGAACTGGGTACAAGGAAAGAAGCAAGTGGGCACATGTGCATTCGTTTCTCTCTGCGTGTGATGGCGGATGTGACGTGACTAACTTTGAAACGCCGGCCTTGGCTTTCCCACAGGGATGGACTGTAACCTGGAGTTGTACACCTTTTCTCACCCGGGTTGCTTTTGGGCAGGGTATTTTATCACAGCCAAGAAATGAAGCTAGGACACATGGTCACCAGAGGCTGCTTTTCTTCAGCGAGGGAAAAAAGACTTGAAGCAAACAGAACATAATATTCCCATCTCCTCTAGGAAGGCCTGTGCAGAGGGGAGGTATTTCTTAGACAGAGATGGCACTTGCTTAGGGACGGGACGTCTGGTGAGAAATGGATCAGAGAGCTATTATGAAGGGGCAGTATTGGGCCCAGTCTTGCATTGTTTTGTAGTGGCTCTAGCACATCAGTGAAAGAAGTAGCATGTAGCAAGGATGTTATTTACATCTTAATGAGAATGTGCAAACTCTCCTTCTCCAGTAGTAGATTCTTTCTAAAATTTGAACTGGGTTAGGTAGGTTGATGGTGCCAAAAGCCTCCCCAGATGTCCTTTGACTCGACCATTGTCTGCAAGTGAATCAAATGTTCTAGAAGCACAGAAGACAAGCAACAGAAGCACTGATGACTATGAGGCGTTGGTTAGATGTGGGACTATAGGAGAGTTAGGAGACGGGGACCATGGATGGCAACCTCCAGCCAGCTGGTACTTTCTTACTTGGTTTTCTTCCCTTCAACTGATGTGAAAACAGACTTAAGGTAACACATTTGGCTCAGAGTAGGCAAGGAATTTCTCCCCAAAGGAGGAGGAGGGAATCCCGAGAAAGCTGGGCTGTGTTAACCTCATCACAGATCATTTGTGCTGTGGGAGTCCCAGAGGCAGGCAGTGAAATGGCCTCTCCAACTGAAACTAACTATTCTTTTTGTTCCTTGTTTTCAAGGCATAGTGCAAAGCTTTATGTTGAAATGGACAGTGTCTAATTAGACAGTGTGAGCCTGAGGCTACACTAGCAACTGAACTCCAGCCACCAGCCGCATCCTTCGTCCTGTGTGGCAACCCCCAGCTAGAGAGAAGAGCTTTGTTTTTCAAAAAACTTACAGAACTGAGGTCAAGGAAGCCGTAATGAGTTAGCTGCATGCCATCTGTGTTGATGGCCTGTGACCCGGCCACCGACACCTTCTGAGTAGCGTTAGGACTTCATAGTAAATAAATATTTGGCCATTTTACATGTACGCCATGAGTTGACTCTTCCTGTGACTTGCTAAGGTATCACAGGGGACCAAGGAGTTGGCAAACGTTCTGTAAAGCTTTGGGTAAAAAGAAAACATTACTTTTCCCTTTGGAGACTTTGCTTAGAGCATTCCAACAGCTTTCTTGGAAAAATTATCTTTGTATAAAAACAATAACGAGTAGAAGTTACAAGATTCTACAAAGCCCACTCTCCCTTCTAAACTCGGATGATGAACTCACCAAGCCCCAGTAGCATGAGGATAAAAACAGATACGGCTTTAGCCAGTCAGCCCCCAGGCTTTTTCTGCTGCTCAGCCCTTTTATTCTGGGAATCCCACTGTTCTTCCCTTGTCTCTGAAAGAGTTCTACAAATCCACGCTGCAAATCTTAGACAAGTCATGAGGGTTTCCCAAACTGAACCTCTCTGTCCCTCTTGGGAGAGCCAATCACTTTCTTCTTAGTCTTCTGGAGTTGTTGCTCAAGCCCATGTAAGCCCAAGCCTCCCAGCCTCGTGGCCTAGGCCATGATGGCAGAATCTTGCAGTAGGTGATGTCAGTACCTCTCTCCGTCCAATGCCAGTGTTCAGGATGCTAAGATTCAGGATTATGGTGGTCCACGTTGTCACTATCACCTGCACCATCTTCACTTCCTTTCATTTCCAGTCTTGGGCCTGCTTGGAGAACTCTCTAGGCCTGAGGCATACTCCTAGCACTCTTTATACTTTTTGTTACTGAGACAGGATCTTTCTAAGCTGCCCCAGGCTCTTCTTGGATTTGCTTTGTAGGCCAGATTGGCCCCATATTCATAATCCTCCTGCCTCCTGATAACTGGCATTACAGGCCTGCATCGCAAGGCCAGGATACAGTAAAAGTATCCATTCTCAGGTTAAGAGGAGCATCCACGCTTGGCAGGAAGTCACTGAGCTCGAAGAAAAGACATGACAGGGGTGAGAAGGAGGGAATCCCTGGGTAAGGAGACTGGCAGGGCTGGTTTGAGAAGGCCAATATAGAGTATGGAAAGCAGGACTCAGCGGCCTTATTCCTTCCCCTCCATTGTCCAGAGCACACCCTGCTGTGCCTATGGAGTCTGACCCTCATTTCCACATGGTCAATCTCTCCTGCAGACTCTTTCCTATTCAAATCCATGCCGATCATTGACCTTCCAACAACTTGCCATCATGGAAGAAAATAAGTTTGGTCATTCCCTCTGTAGATAGGACAGGATTAAATAATTAAATATGTTGTGAACTATCTCTCCTCAATCAAGAGGCGGGAGTTGGGTGGGAGTGAGTGTCAACGCAACACCTGGCTTGTAGGAATCACGCTTGGCTAGTTGCGCCTCTGAGCAGATGTTTGGGTTCTCAGTCCACTTGGTCCATCAGGACTTACCTGGACTCTCCAGGAAGCCTACTCTCCAGGGTGAGTATCCATGTTGAGCACCGTCCAGAGGGATTATGTAAAGCTAATTATACCCTTCAAGAAAAGCCCCTGCATATATTGTCAGGTTTTACTTAAAAAAAAGTAAATAAATAATCAAAGAAAAACAATACAAAACAAAACACCTCTTCTACATCTTAAGTGCTTTGGAGATCAACAGAAACAGCTCAGCAGGTTCTAGAGACGCACATAGCTCTTTTACACCTTAATTCTTTTTCATAAAGGCTGTTCATATTAATCCCTTGAAAAATTACCACTGCAAACAGCTTCCTTGCTGAATTAGCTGCATCACTTGCACCATGTAGAAGGCTTTGTTTAGTACTGGGCCTATTTAGGATTGATCAAAGATCTCCCCCTGTCCAGAGACAAAATGCCTTTTTCTCTCTATAGTTCTCCCCTAGGCTCCACCTGAGAGATTAGAATATAATGGATACACTTGACCATTCTCTTGGAGGAGGCCTAATGTCTTAATGACTTTTCTATTGCTGTGAAGAGACACAGGAATCAAGGAAACTCAAAGGAGAAAGAGTACAGAGGAGGGCTTGTTATAGCTCCAGAGGGTGAGTTCATGAGCATCCTGGAGGGGAGCATGGCAGCAGGTAGACAGGTATGGAGTAGCAGTGGAGACAACAGCAATGAAGCAGAGGGGGGAATAGAGGGCTAACTAGAAAATAGCATAAGATTTTTAAACCTCAAAGCCCATCCCCAGTGATATACCTCCTCCAATAAGGCCACACCCTGGGTCCTTCCCAAACTGTTCTACCAACTGCAGATTAACACATATTTGAGCATATGGGGGGCATTCTCATTCAAAGCACCTAGTGATCATGGTTTAAAAGAAATTCTTTTGAGACAATTTTGTTATGTAGCTCAGGCTAGCCCCAAATTTACAGTTCTCCTGCCTCAGCCTCCTATAATGACAGGTATCATACTGGTTTAAAAACCTTTCTAAAGATATAAGAAGCAAATGGCTACCTTTTCAAAGCCTTTCTTGATACCCTTAATGGAACTAAAGGGGTACCAATGCCACCTACCAACTGTGATAGCCTTGTAAGGATGACAACGATTAAAATAGTCAAGCACAGGACTCAGCTCACAGTGGGTGGTTGAAAACATCCATCCTCTTTCCTATGACTCCCAAAGGAGAATCCCTATTCCATTAAATGAGCATACTGCCATCAGACTTCTGCTAACACTGGGAAGGAAGTGTCCAGATTATTTCACAGTTAATTTTCATTCAGTGCATCTACACGAATTTGTACTCAGTTTTTACCATGCATTCAGAACTGTTAAGACCTGGGTCCTTCACAGACTTTCACAAATGAACTAAAAGATCTGAGGTCAGAATATGAAGGAAATATGGTGTGCCCTTTCAGGTGCTGAAGGGCAAGTACTCAGGGAGAACATAGATAGATGATCACTATGGAATGTTCCAGCAACTGGCTGAGAGACAATACTGCTATCAAATAATGAGACGTGAAATGGCGCTGCTATGTTAGGCAATGCTGTGAGTTCTAAGCTGGCCTGGGTGAGTCTGGTAGATAATGATGAGTTAATGGAAGTGAAATATAAAACAGGTCAGATCTGAAGGAGACGGAAGTGAGGATAAGAAGGAAAAGAAGAGGAGGAAACATCAATTGGGTAGTCCTTATATCTACATATGCTTCATGACTAACCTCACGAAGTGCATACTTACCATTAGCCTCAGCTTAGGTAGCTTGTGCAAGGCTGTAAAGCTTGGAAGTGGATGAGCACTTAAGATTCAAATCTCTCTGGTCTCAGTAGTAGGTAGTAGGGGCTGCTCTCAAGTTGACTCTAATGTCAGCAGGTGGAGGGAGAAGGGACATTCTAGCAGGAGGCGTGTCAGAGTGGAAGCTAGCAAGCGTGGGGTGTGTTTGGAGCATAGTGGAAGGACTTGTCTAGCTGGGGTGCAGAGCAGTTTTGTGTCTATAACCTGACCTTTGATATTTTAGGTTTCTATGGAGTGGAAATAACACTGAAAAGGCTATTCTGAGGATTAAATGAGATTAAGCACCTGGCAGAACCCCTGGCACTCGATAAATGGTAGTCCATTCATCTGTTCAACCACTATTTCCAAAATGTCGGTTATATATCAGCAGTGCATGGGGGAGGGATCCCCTTGCACAGTTTGTGATCTCTATGAAAAGCGGAACTAGTTCAGGTATGGCCCAGTTTAATAACAATAGAAAGAAGGGTTCCGGGATGGGTATGAAGTGTGATAACCTTTACAGTAAGGAGGATGAGCTCTGAAGGATGGACAGGAATCACTGAGCCAAGGAAAGTGACTCTCCCCACCACAGAGCGTGTGTACGTGTGCACATGCATACAGGTCACATTAGAATTTATCTCTAGCAATGAAAAGCCATGGGGGATTTAGCAGTAGAGTGACATGCTTGTTGTGAGAGGGGCTGAGATGTTCTGAATGCTAAACTGAGAGAGAGCAACTGGCTCTCAGATAAGCAAGCACAGAACGATAGCATCAGCACACACGTTTTAATAAGCTTACCCTCAGAGATGTGGGGGTCTGAGGCTGCAGATGGCAGCCCGGATGAGCTCAGTGTCTGAAGGGCCTCGTCTTCATGGAGCCTGGCTATGCTCAGTTACAAGACCATTGAGATACACATTGATGAGGCATGCCACTCTGACTGAAGAGTGAACACAGCAAGACTTCATACTTTCAGAGCCTGGTACACAATGGAGATGTGGGGCTGGTTATTCCAAAACCAGGTGGAAGTCCTGTTGAAAACTGTAGTATGTAAAACTCTGTAACAAGTAACAAAACCCCTCGGTTCTCTCTCTCTCTCTCTCTCTCTCTCTCTCTCTCTCCCTGCCATGATGCTTTTTAATCTGTTAAGAGACGAGGTTCTTCAGGCAATTTCAGACCATCGTCATAAGATCCTAAGGTCATGCTTTGAGGAGATTTGGCATCAGAGCATGCATTTGTTCACTGGGTGCTGAATCACCATACAGAACCCAATCAAGAGGTGAGTGGGTGACTAGAGGTCCTGACATTCTTATAATGAGATACTCTTGATGCCTGGATCAGAGGTGGCCAATCTGTACCTACCTCAAGTGCATCGTAATATTGTAAATGTTGCCAGCCTAGAATAGGGCTGATCGCCTGTGCCTAGCCTCAATATATTCAAAGGGCTGTTCATCCAAATCTAACCTCTTTGTACTTTTACCGCTACCTCTGCCAGACCTGGAGGATGATGATGGTTACTGGGGATGGGGAGTTTGGGCATGGTTTAGGTGCCACTGGGTGATGGTGGATGGTAAAGAGACCTGGGTCACGTTGCAGTGTTCCTTCAGGCTTCAGTTACAAAACAAATCTATTAAAAAATAAAACCTAATTAGCCAAGTGGCAGTGCATGCTTATAATCCCAGTCCTACGCAGGAGGAAGGAAACCATGAGGAGTCCAAAGCCAGCTTGGCCTACATGAGACCCTGGCTCAAAAAATAAATAAACAATAAATATATAGATAGATAAATCCTTAAGTAATTCAAGATGGCAGTAGTCACACACTAACTGGCAAGCATGACACCCATGTGACCATTCCAGCCATCTGTCTTAAAGCTGGTCTCCTGTGAAAAGGCCACCTTAGAGGGACAGCTGCCAAGGAAGCATTTGGGAAACCCGCTTCCCTGCCTGCCTCTCCAGGCTTTTGTGTGTGAGTTCCCCAAGCCATGCCAGCTGAGGCTGTTCAAGGAAGCAAGCTCCTCTCTCCTCCTCCTTCCCTCCTCTTCTAATGTAGCACTCAAGTGGGCTCATGGCCCAAGCGGCTCCAGTGCTGTCTTTATTAGGTTTCGGCTTCCTGTCACAACAGCCAAGCCCCACAGGAACAGGAGGAAATCGAAATCAATTTTCTCCAGCAGAGTTCAGACGCCAGCTTCATTGCTGAGGGCGGCAGAGGGCAGGTGTGACGCCGAGGCCTTGTGGCCCACTGCAGTGACGATCCTGGTCACTGTGCAGTCAGCAGGCCTGGTGCTCTGGTGACATAGCAGAAGACCTTCTGTGGGCATCGTGCCAGGAGAGTAGCCTGGTGACCTGTGATCGTTCTCATAGTTGTATCCTCAGTGGGTCATTTTCATAACTTCCATCCCCAGGGGCACTGCCCAGCTGTAAGCTTTAACTTGGGTTAGTATGGGGGTGCCACATAGTATACCCTCTGCTTAGGAGTCCCCTCCCTTGCACACCCAATGGCCACTTAGGAAGAGCCCAGTTTGGGTCTTCAAGAGTCAGGAGAGTGTTGCATGACCAAAGGTTCATGTCTCTATATAAAAACCATCTATTTGGCCTCTGAGTACCTAGAAGGTGGGTTTAGTGCTGTAGCACACAAGGAATCATAAGTAGGCTGTGTTTTCTAACACTGTAGGTTTCCTTGTCTCAGTGACTACTTTGCTAAGTACCTATAGAATATGCATTCTATCTAAACCCATCAGAGTCGTGGGGTTGAGTTTAGCCTCTGATTCTATGGACAAGCAAAAGACAGTGTTTCCTAAGGGGCTAAGCCTAGACAAAGAAACCATGAGGGAGTTAGATAGAGCAGTGGTAGGACCTTCCATGAGCTGTGGGACCTGTTACAGACAGCCATGCAAAGCTGGGCCACATTTTCTGTGACGCATCCCTTGTTGCTTATACAGATTGCACAATAGCCACGCTTGAGTGGAAATCGTAAGCTAGGCAAGAGCAGAGGTTGGAGATATGAGCTACAGTGCTTTGGAAGTAGGACCAAAGCCTCAACAAATCTGTCTAAGTCAGGCTGTCCTGTCCCCAACTCTAAGGCGTCGCCACCCCTAGCCTGCCTTCAGGACATCTAATGAGTCTGGAGTGGCTACATTGTGCCGGACTCATGATGGGATGAGATACAAACATAATTCAGGGAACAAGAATGAGAAATGGGAACCAGGGTGGAGTGGTGTATCACACAGGAGTACAGATGCCAGAGTTCAAGTCTCATCTCTGCCATTTCCTGACTGTGGCTTCAGGCAGGTTACGTCCCCTGGGCCTACATTTCCTTAGCTATAAAACTGGCATGTAATCATCAGATTCACTCTGTTGGTTTGTGATGTAGGTGAAATGAGCTACTAGTTATGAAGCATGTAGGAGCAGGGGAAGTAACTCAGTAGGGAGAATGCTTGTCTTGAAGCATAAAGACCCGAGTTCAATCTCCAGCGCCTGTGTAAAAATGCTGACCATAGTGCTGCACATTTGGACCCCCAATGCTGGAGAGATTGAGACAGACAGACCTTTGGGGCTCACTGGCCAGTCAGTGTAGCCTGATTGGTGAGATACAGGCCCATGAGGAACCCTGGCCCAGAGAAGGTTAGCAGCATTCCTGAGGGACACTTAAGATTGTCCTGTGACCTCCACAAACACATGATACCCCCCCATACACATATGAACACACACAGATGGAAATTCACATGCTATTTAGAATTGACCTCTATCTGTTTAAGCAATCACTTAAACAACTTAAAACAACAGCCACGGGGGCCTAAAGAGATTACTCAGTATTGAGATCACTGGCTGTTCTTTCAGAGAACCCTCTGGGTTCAGTTCCTAGCACCCACATGGAAAACCACAAGTATCTTGAACTCCAGTCCCAGACAATCAGTGCCCTCTTCCAGTCTCCAAGGATACTAGGAACACACATGGTGCATATGTGTGTGTGTGTGTGTGTGTGTGTGTGTGTGTGTACAGGCAAGTTACTCATACACATAAAATAAAAATAAATAATAATGAAAATATCTGGAACCATGTCTTACCTTATGGATATAATATTTTACTAAATCACTTATTGAATATCAGAACTAGCTTGGAATTAACCATGAACACCATTGGAGGAAGACAGCCCAAGTAGTAACAGCACAGTAAGAAGGAATCCCCAGTCCACAGCTTGTGTCCTTCAAGAAACATTAAAGAAGTTGTAATAATGTCCAAACATTTTTATATTCCTCTCTTCCCACTTTGATCCATATTATTTTGTCTCACAGCACCTTCGAGCAATTCCAGCCTGTCTGAACACACAGCTCTTTCTCTTTCCTTTTGTGGTGGCCACAGACGATGCCTCATGAATCTCCTATTAGTATTATACCCTGGGCACTGAGCGGCCCAAGAACCCAGATCACCCTCTGTTTCTACACCTTTTCTCTCCAGTGAGTAAGCAAAGCTTAAGGCTGATGAAGACCCTCTTCTTGGGGACAGTATGACCTACGACCTTTTGTCAGATGACTGGCCCCAGGACCCACTGAACCTCCATTACGTTGTACAGCAACCCAGACTGGGACACTTACACCTTCCTGGTCTCCCCCTTTATTCAGGGAAGACCTGCACTGTGGCCTGTTGGATTTTCATGGCTTCCCAGGTCCATTCTATTTCTTATCCCCAGGAATCTCCTCTGTGTATCCAAAGAGAGTTAATCCCATACTATGTCTACTTTTCAGAGGACTTGACTAGGTTCCCTTTCCCCCTCTTCATTCAGGATCTAGATCACCTCTGCCTCTTTAGCTTGGACTTCCTGAGCCTCTTCCACACAAGCTCAGCGTCACCATGATACAGAACCCTGGGCACCTTGAGATGGTCTCAGGGAGCTACAGCTGATGACAGGCTGAGCTGTGACAGCACCATCTCTTACTCAGAGACTGAGAAGATACCCCATCAGCAATGTCCACTCATCAGTACTCACGTGCGAGCATGCATGTGTGCGTGTCCACATGGGTGTGTACACAGGCATGAAGGCTAGAGGTCAATTCTAAACATCATTGCTGAGTGCCTTCCTTTGTTGCTCCCTACCCTTTTAATTTCTTTGGACAGGGTTTCCCAGAGATTATTAATTTAACTATACTGGTGGGCCAATGAAGTTCAGAGATCCACCTTTCTCTGATTCTGATCCATGCCCCAGTATTTGGGGCTTTTGTGTAGATTCTGGGAATCCACACTCAGGTCCTCGTGCTTGTGTGGCAGGCACTTTACCAACTGAAGCATCTCCCCTGCCTCCAAGCAGTAGATTTCAGCACAGCATCTCCGACTTGACCTGTTCTTCACTGGATCCTCATCATATCCCTGTGACAGATTGTGTGCAACACACAGCTGAGGTGAAGAACCACCTTCATCGTGGACCAAAGTCCTACAGCTAATACATAAGTGACAGAATCAGCCGTGAACCCTACTGCCTGTCTTCCCCACAGCCCATGACCTCTGTGATTGTGCTCTGGCTGGCATGCAGCACAGGTGCAGCAACATGGGGACGTGGTGGGGTGAGGGGCATGGAGGGAGAGAAGCAGCTGGATTGGAGCCTAGGGACAACCTATCCAAACCAATGGAGAACAACAACAACAACAAATTAGATTGAAGACATTGGCCTTGATACCCACAAGGATAGAGAGGGCAGGGGTTACAGAAAGAAAGGAGGAACTGCAAGGGGGGGACTGGTGGGAAAGAGGCAGAGGCATGTGCTAGAGCACATTCAATGTCATACTGAATTAGATCATAAAAAGTAAGTGCTTTTTAAGAGCAGTTTTGCTCAGCAGGGGATGAGCTGTCAAGATGCCTGGTGATTCAGAGGCCTTGAGCCTCATTCACAACCAGCTTGGGAGGAAGAGGTGAGGATGCTGCAGTGGGGAACAATGGTCCAGTTTGTCTGTCGTCTGCTGCAGGTTGAAGTGACCCAGCTGTCGTTGAATTCCAGCTCCAGCCATCCTTAGCTCTCAGTCCCCGGTACTGGACTCTTGTGATTTGCTGGAGCTGGCTTCACATCCCAGCAGGGCCACCCACCATGTGTTGTGTGACCTGGGAGATGCCAGGAACATCTTCAGCATGTTCTACCCACTGGACAGAGAAAGTACAAGGAGCTTATGCGCAGATTAAATGAGACAATCTTTGCACGGATCTTGTAGGTAATTAGCCCTCAGGACGTGCTAGCTCTGTTTTGTTTATCGTCTCTATTACTGACACGTGTCTGACAGTTTAAGTGTGGGGCTTCTAAGGGAAAGAAAAGAGGGCCAAGACTCCTTCTTTCTACAGAGCAACAGATCTTGCTATTCCCCGCTATTAAGATAATCCTCTTCATGGACCTCCTCTATAAGGGAGTGTGGCTACATGATGGCTTCTAGCCAGTGGAATGCGGGTGGGAGTAACAGATTCTACTTGGGCGTCTGGCAAATCGACACCTCTCGTGTGTGACCCTCTGCCTTCTCATCCAGCTAGGTGACCTGGTTGGAGATGGTGATGGCAAAGATGCCGAGACCTGGGTCCCTGTGTGGCTGTGGAACAGAACCTTCCCCTTCAACACTGCTAGCTTTCTGTGAACTTCCTTGCCGTGTCAAGCTGCGGAGAACTTGATGTTGTCTGTCATAACTGTTAGCCCACCCAGGCTTTTACATTCAGCCAAGCCACAATGAGTTTGGAACTGCCTGTGGCTTTAGTCTGTTTAGATGTTGCATGCAATGGAGTGACAGGAGGCAGTCCCTAAAGCCTTTCTTAGCTCAGACATTCCAGGCAGCTCAATGCTCTCTAATAGGAAAAAAATACAAACAGCCTTCTCCATAGAGCCTGATAGGTCTATGGAGTCAGCTAACTTAGAGGAGCCACTAAAGGTCCCTAGAGGCAAGATGCTCCCACTTCCCTGAGGCCTGAAGAAAGTTCTGCCCTAGTCTTTAGTGAATGACCCTCTCATTTGCGTTTGCATTGGCTCAGCATTCTGGGGAGAAAGCAGGAGAGTTTCTGAGACTCAGGATCACATGAGTGCCTAGAGATACTGAGTACGTGTGTGTGCCCAAGTGTGTAGGCCGTGGCTAAGTTGCTTTATAAATATTTATTTGTAGATGTTTCTTCTTAAACAGCTGTTGGAAGGGGTGTCAGAGAAAGCTCTCACTAGCACAGCACATTGCAGCCCCTCAGCAATGCTGAGATCTCTCTGTCTAGTGCACACACATGCACGCACGCACACACTTGTGCATACATACACACATGCACACACATACACACACATATGTGCACACACAACCACCACTCCCCTTTAATCCTGGGACATTGTCACAAAATGCTTTGGCTTATCTCCTTGAAGGCTGTCAGAGTATCAGACATAGTGTGTGTAGTGTTTCTAGTGTGTGTGTGCATGTGTGTGTGCTTGTGTGCAATTACAGGACCCTCCTGCCACACTTGCCTTTTAACATGGGTGCTGTGTCTTCATACCTGTACAGCCACCACTATACTGGGTCATCTCTCCAGTCTAGGAAGAGACCGGATTTCAAGTTTCTGCTCCTCCTGGGGGCTGGATGTAGGGAATAAATCCGTATATCTAATCACATATCCCATCCAGTTTAGAACAAACGTCTCACTGACTTGAACCACCCTTCACATTTTCCTGGGCCCTTTCTCTGTGTGCACTTCACCACTGGTATGCAAACCTCTAGTCTTGAAGGTCCACCGTGGGGTGACTGCTAAGAGAGTGGCTGCAAGAACAGGGAGAGCTTGAACCTGGGGATGGAACTTCACCCTCCTATGCATGAGAGAAGGGGGTGGGGCAGGGAGCTTCCTAACCTTTGCTTCAGGCTCTAAAAATTTTAAAGGAGGGACAGAGGATTGGGCACCAGTCCCCTCCCAATATACTTAGTTTATGACAGCTCTAATGCCAAGGCAGGAAAGAGGCACTGGACATTCATAATGTACACCAGCCAGTCCACAGGACTCACTGTCAATGCTAGTGTGGAGGGCTCCTGGCAGGGCTCTGGCACTCCATTGCTTCAGCTCATTACTCCAATGCTAGAGACTCGAGGAACCCATCAACGACCCCGGGGCACATGGAAAATCAAGCTGCCGGCTTCTCAGGGCAGACTGTTAGATTAGGCTTTAGAATGGTATAAAGCAGGCATGGGAAAAGAGAAAATAAGCTATAACCCCAGACTTCCAAGTTGTTCTGGAGAAGATAAGCAGGCTCTAGAAGGAGGAGGCCCTAGCGAGATGGACTGGGGTGGGGCGTGCTGAGGGGAGAACTCCCATCAGACACAGGAGGCAGTGCCCTGCAGGTCCTAACCCTTCAAATGTGCCTTTTACCTCACTCCACACCCATCCCACCACTTTCTAACACTCAGTTTCTTCATTCCTTGCTCTAACTTCTACGTCGATCTGGCTTCTGTTTGCTCAGAACTTTAATCTACCCATGGTCCCTTGGAATCCTGTACCCAACCTCTTTTGAGCCTATGGCCCTTCAGCTAACTCGCTTATACTTTCTACATATGCCCAGCCAGTTCCGTGTGCACGGGCTGCTTTGTAGACTGTTTGTCTGTTATAGTTTAAACATTCTCTTCTCCATGCGCAAGTACTTGTCTTGGAAGTTTTATCCCCATTGCTATGGCATTTTGGAGTAGCGATCATTAAGAAATGACTAGGTCATGAGGATTCTGCTTTGTGAATGCCTTAATGCAGTGATTCTAGGAGTGGGCCTGTTATAAAAGTGAGTTCAGCCCTTTCATGCCTTTGTGCACTCCTTGCTCTTCTGACCTCCGCTGTAGGATGAGATAGTAAGGTTCTCACCAGATGCAGCCTGCCAAATTCTGACTTCCCAGCCTCTGGGAATGTAACAAATCTCTTCTTTTATAAATTACCCAATCTCAGGTATTCTGCTTGTGGTAGTATGAAATGGACTAAGACAATGACCCTGGATGAGATGTCTGTCACTCAACTGCAGTCAGTGGAGAGGAGGTTACCCGATCTTGTGGCTGCTTACAGGTGCCAAACATCACAGCAGTGGAGCCAGATCATAGAAGTCTGGAGGCCACGAGGCCCTCCCTCGACTCAGTCCCTTGCCTCCCTGCTCTGCTCTGTCCTTGCAGCTATCCCAGAATAACCACGAAAGCATTGAAGCAGGGCTAGAAAGCCTATTGATGACCCACCCGTCTGCACAGTACCTGAATGACCCACCCATCTGCACAGTACCTGAATGACCCACCCATCTGCACAGCATCTGAATCTCTAACCTGCCCCCCTTCTCCTGTTCTTTCTGTTAGCCTTGAAATAGAAGCAACTGAGTTTACCTTACTTCTTTTCAAAAACCAAAATCAACAACGCCTTAGCAAATATTTGAGGAGTAGCTTCCAGCCTTAAGTCACTCTACTTGACACGGGAATTCATCTCAAGACAGCAGAACACCAACGCAGGCAAATATTGATCCCAAGTTATGTTTCACTCTTTGCTTTCATATACATTGTCTGATGTCATTTAATTAGCATCACAGAGTAGAGCCGAGAGGGTTGGCTGTCTTACTTTGTTCTATGTTGATGTGATAAAATTATGGCCCAGAATAACTTGGGGAGAAAAGGGTTTATTAACACTTACAGGCAAGAGTCCATTATTGAGGAAAACCAGGACGAAGGTTCAAAGCAGGAGCCTGGGGGCTGGGAACTGAGTCAGAGACCATGGAGAAATGTTGTCTATGGACTTGCTTTCCACAGCTCCCTCAGCTTGGTTTTGGTGTTATTGTTATTTTGAGACAAAATTTCTCTACATAATAGTCCTATCTGTCCTGTAACTAGCTCTGTAGACCAGACTGGCCTCAAATGCACAAAGATCTGCCTCCTGAATGCTGAGATTAAAGGTATGCATCACCACCACCCGGCCAGCTTGAATTTTTATACAGTCCAGGACCACGAATCCAGAGGTGACACCCACAGTGTAGACCTCCTACTTCATTAGTTAAGAAAATGTCTCACAAACATGCCCACAGGCCATTCTGTTGGATGCAATCCCTCAACCGAGGACCCCTCTTCCCAGTTAACACCAGTTTGTGTCACGTTATTAAAAACTAACCAGCATGACATGGTCCTTACTTGGTGGATAAAGAAAATGGTGGTCATGCACCCAGTGACCTGCCCTAGGCCCTATAGGGAAAGGTAGAGGACTCAGAACTCGACCTTGGGTTGAGGCATCTCCCTCGGAGATTCTAGCACTCTTATAATAAGACACTTCCCTGGTTGGAATAGGGCAGCTATGTTGTTTGTGTTGTTGCACGCTTGGGCTTTTTGCTGGCATTCCTGTTTTTAATTTCAGATTCCCAAAAGGCATCATTTGCCCTTGAATGCCCAGGTACCTAAGTGTTGACTTTCCAGGATGGATCATAAGTCCTTTTCAATAGTCAAAAGTATACTCACTTTCTGTCCCTGTGAATTTAGGGGTTTCTCTCCTCTGTCCATGGTCCTCTAGAGAATAAACACAATTTCCCTTCCTCACTCAGAGACCACTGATTCCCAGGAGCCTCATGCCTCAACCCTGAGGCCATCTGCCTGGCCTAGTTTCACATTTCCAGGCAATGGGTGGAGTCAAATTTTACCTGAGTTTTATACCAAAGATCTATGTTGGAGTCATGGGTCCACAGCTGGTCGGTTGATTCACGGGGTTTCCTGAGCTAGAAGAAGAAACTTACAGGCTAAGAACTCAACAAAATATGAGGCAGGTTCTAGAAAAGATAGGCCCACCCGGGATTTTATTATTGTGTTTGAGAAGGAAGCGGCTGTACTGAAGGAAACTGGAGTTCAGCCTGTCTTGGAGTGGGGAAGGTGGGTGAGAAGTTCCTTCTTCATCAGAGCCCGGTGGGAAGCCAGGAAAGCTGTGGCTGTGACTGATTGCTGTCATGATGGTGACTTGGAGAGAAAGCACTATACAGCAGAACTGTATGAGCTGTGCATATGTATCGGCTACGTGCACGTATGTGTTTGCAAGCATATGATTGCTGTTGCTTTATCACTTTCAACTGATGACTGACATTCCAAGCATTCAAGAGCCAGGCTCCTTCCAGTGGCTTTTAGAGAACTAGTAAGATACAGGCTGCTGTGTCCTTCTCGGCTTCTATCAAGGGGGAATTTTCTAGCTAGCAGGAGATTCTGTTCCATGCCGTTGTCCAAAGACTTGGACTCCCTTTTTATTTTGTTTCTCCATCATCTTTAAAAAGCAGAGTTCTCAAATGTAACTACATATTAAATCCTGTGGCAATCAAACTTGAGAACTACTGTCATAGGGCATTGTCCTTATCTCTGGGTCTGAAGATACAAGTGCACACACACATGCACACGCACACATACACAGACAAACACATACATGTGCATACAGACATAAGTGTGCACACACACCTGCCAATCATACATGTACTTTCCACTGATATTCTGTTAGATTTACTCATGATATACAAACCTTTATTTCTAATACTATGTGACAAGTACTAAAATCCTTCCTAGAACCCAAGAGAGGGGCATGTAAGTCAGTTCCGGGGACTGGAGAAGCTGCCTAGGGGCTAAGACCCTTAGATGCTGTGTATGACTTTGGGCTAGCTTCATTTGTTTATCAAATTAGCATCTAGCCTTGTCTGCTCATCCACGAAATGGAGCTAATAACTAAACCTGCCTCTGAGAATTATAGTCATAATTATAGAGGTAAGTCTTACAATATTTAACACTGTGCCTACCC
This sequence comes from Bramus lutescens, assembly GCA_001685075.1. Classification (NCBI taxonomy): domain Eukaryota; kingdom Metazoa; phylum Chordata; class Mammalia; order Rodentia; family Cricetidae; genus Bramus; species Bramus lutescens. The sequence continues at coordinate 362,642 of LOEQ01000245.1, read as the reverse complement.
ATAGTTAGTTAGCTCTGAATATTTACAAGCTGTTCCGACTGCTGTTTTCTGGGCTAGGTAATGACTCGCAGTGATTGGAGATCTTCATAGGGCTGAGATAGAGCCAGATCTGAGACTTGATTTCAGCTTCTTCCATTTAGCTGGAGCACATGATAAGCAGCCAGATGTGGCTGTTTGGCAAAAACCATTGCTGTTGATCTTGGTGTCTGTGTGCCTGTGTAGGTAGGGAAAGGATTCAGCCCTGTAGGAATAAAGGAAATGGGGTTGTCTAGAATTCCGGACTTGGTAGAGTCTGATGACAGAGATTGTCTAACTGCTCTTGTCTGGGTCTCTTCTACTTGCCTGTCTCCGAGGGAGTGTAACCTCCACAGAGGCCAACAGGGCAGTGGAGTACTGTGAGTCCATGCTGCCCTCATGTCTTCAGCAGTCATGGCTGAGTTAGCTAACATTCTCCAGCTCTGGCTTCACTTTCAAGCTCACTTCCCCTCCCTCTCTTCCTCTCTCCCTCCCCCTCTTCCTTTCTCTCTTTCTTTTCTTCTCCTCCCTCCATTCCATCTCCCTGCCCCCTTTCCTCTCCCTGCTCTCTTTCTTTCTCTCTTTTCCTTTCCTTCTCTCTCTCTCCCTCTTTTCCATGTCTTCTATGCTATTTTTGTACTGTTGTCTGGACTGTGCATCCCTGTATGCAAAACCTTGGGGCCCAATGGTTCCTATGATTCTGCCACATTCTTAGCACTAGGGTTTTTCTCAATTTGAAAGGGAAGCCAAAACAAACAAACAAACAAAACACCAAGATTGTACATGAAGAAGAGAGTGATATAGGATCACTGTACACTAATTAAGCTTTGAGGGTAGATATGGGTTGGCTCAAAGTGCCCTCATAATCACAATAGGACAGAAAGGAGAGCCACACACTAAGCCTAGCAATGTCTTTTGTATGTTTAGGGGAGAGGCATCTGTATGCGTTGGTCTATATATGTCTACAAGTCATAGACAATGTTGTTAGGTTTTTTTCCACCATTTTTTTGTTTGTTTGTTTGTTTGTTTGCTTGCTTGCTTTGAGACAGCATCTCTTATTGAGCCTGGAGCTCACCAACCTGGCTAGACTGACCAAGCCCCAGACATCCTCCTGTCTCTGCCTACCCAGCACTGGGATTGTATGTGCATGCCGACATGCCCACCTATTTACATGGCTGCTGGTAGTCTGACCTCGGTTCCTCGTGTTCTTTGCAAGCACTTTACAGAGCAAGCGATCACCCCAGTCCTACATAATTTCTACTGGCAGAACAGCAGGGCCAGTTCCAGAAGGAGCAAGCACGAGGACAGGGTACCCTGGTTCATTTACAAGTCAGCTCCTAGTGTTTCGTTTGAGAAGTTTAGAAGTGGTACGAGGTTCCAAGGTCTTCAGACCTTTGACTTTGACACCTAGGTCGATGTTTTCTCCTCCCTCTCTATCCTTCTTCCTCCCCAGAGGCCTCACGGTTATATCTGTCACCGTGCTGGAGGCAGCCATGGATATATTGGTAGCTCTCGTCTGTGTCAAAACACCTTCTCCCCAGCTGCTTCTCATCTTACACTCCTGCCTTTGGACCCCTTTCAGCCAGTTGTCTTTAAAGATTCTCAAGTCAAAGGAGAAGGGGTGGGGTGGAGAGTGAGGAGATAATTCATCTCCATCTGCCACAGCACTCGACACACCAAATAATGAAATATAAATTGTGTTTCTTCCCACCATCTGTGGTCACAGCAGCCAGCTCTGTGAGGAGGGAAGCCAAAGCAGAGGAGAGGCAGAGGGGTTCAAGGCTCTGCAAGCCAGGACCCACTTGTGCACCTGCGGAAGGAAGGCTTATGTGTCCACACATGATCAGAAGAGCCTTCTCCAGTTGTTCCCCCACAGTGGATCAACCTTCCTTATACATTGGCCTTTGCTCCAAGTTTCTCTTTTGTGAGCAGGTGACTATGTAGAAAAATGATACAATGAGTGAGCCCCCACAGCCTCAGAGCAGAATGGGGGCGGGGAGCACAGGACAAGAAAATATGACAATTTGTACTGTGTTATGGTCCTATGAGCCAGAGGCCCCTAAGGAAGGGGAAGAGTCTGCAGGGATTCCCCAAGGGACATGCAAACAAACTGCCCCTTGAGAATGAGCCAGGAGAGAATTATGCTGGCCAAGTCTTTCCTGGTTCTGTGGTCACTCTGAGGACTCTCTGTGCATGAGAACACCTGGTCCCTTAGCCATCGGAGGGAAAGTCTGGGCTGTCATATGGTAGATGAAGAGTTGGGGGTTTATGCAGCTGACAGTGTTCTACTTGGCAGGTGGAAGAGACACACTTAGGATGCAGGCAATAGGACCCCAGAGCCCATGCTTTTTACCCAGAATGCTTCACTTCCTTTACAGGCACAAGCAGAGCAGAAGTGAGATGCTACAGTAGTATGTCTGTGGCATATGTCTGCATTGCCCTGGTCACAAGTTCCCCCTCTGCCTTCCAATGCTGGTCACGATTTCTTTATTAGCTTCCTCTTTGGGTTTGGTTGTTTCTATGTCATTTAGAAAAGGAATCCTGAGGAATTTGGGCTCAGGGACCCATTAGAAGAATGAGCAAGAGCCCTTGTATATTTTTAGTTGACATCTACTTTTATTTTATTACACTTAGCCTCATAAGGTGTTATTTCCAAGTTCTTATAAATATTGCCATTTTGTAGCTAAATCACTACTGCCTTCTTTTATATGTGTCAAAAGGAAATTAAATAGCAAAGCACTTGATGCCTACCATTTTCTATACACACACATAAAAAAAAGAAACAAGCATAGTGGGAAAAGCACAACAATGACCAAAAATAAGTAATATACAAAAAATTCTTAAGCACTTGGGAATTTGTCTTTTATATTGAATTCCATCTGGCTCTAGAAGTTTATATGCACATTAAACCTAGTGCTTGAAAATGCCTGCAGCCATAATACTGAGTGGTCAAACAGTTGTCTTCTTTGAAACATGTTCTGTAATTGGTATTATATTGTTCTGGCTGACCACAACAATGTACATGCAGAAATATTTTTTAATTTTTAAATACTTATCTTGCATGTGTGAGTGTTTTGTCTGCATATGTCTGTGCACCAAATGGTGCCTGGTGACAGTAAAGACCAAAAGAGGGTGTCAGATCCCCTGGAACTGGCGTTAGTGACAGTTGTGAACTACCAAGTGCATGCTGAGAGCTGAACCCAGATCCCTAGAAAGAGCCTTCTTAATGACTGAGCCATCTCTCCAGCCCTCAAAAAGAGTTTTGATGAAAATCTTAAAAATGTAAAGTAAAAACAATCTTGGGAAAGCATCTCTTCATGAGAGACTTGAAGCTCCCTCTCAAAATTAATTGATGTGGCCACAGATGCATATCAACCATTTCTGTGACATTCATAACAAATTTGAACCAATACTAAATGGGAGACTCAGCATCACATAGTTATTGGTGACCGTTGCTACGAGCATTGTTTGTGGTGGGACTGTGCTGTGTTTAGTTTGGTTAAGCTGAATCTCACAAGCTCCTGTTGGGTACACGTAAAGGTGTAGACACGTGGCTGATGACAGAAATGAGAGAGAAATGAATACGGTGTGCCTCTACTGCCTCAAGGGTGTGGCTCTGAGTAGCTGCAGTGAGGTGTGGACATTTGCAACCTCTCCTTCTCGAAATTCTGCACATTGTGTATCTGGGACATTGAGGGAGGTGACTAGCATGCCCTACCTCGGCCCTTCCTCTTATTAGTGACAGTGAAGGCAGAGGGGGCTTTATGGGAGACAGACTTCCCATACTTTTGGAAAACTTGGTACATTCTAACTCTAAGGCATAGGGAGGTATGCCATGCTTTTATTACCTGGATAAATGAAGCCAATCTTAGTATTCCTTAACAATGCTCTCATTGCCCTTTGCTTGTGGCTTTGTCCCTCAGGAATCACAAAGGAAAATGTGGGGCTTTTATATCAAACTCATCTTTCTCAACAGTCCTTGAATTCAGGACACCCAGACACATGGTATCTAATTTTTGATAGAAATACACAGAAGCAAGAAATACCCAAAGACAGGAGCATTCTCTAGGCTTATAGAGCTTTAGAATGAAGGAGGTTCATGAACATTCTCTTCGGGTAGCTGGGGACTCTTCAGTTTCTACTTGACCCTTCTCTTTGCAGATGGCAAAAGCTGACAGCACATGGTATGTGTTCCCTTGCACACAGGATTAGGGACATGATTGACACCTGCCATCCAGTGCAGTTATTTGAGACATGGAAGATGGAATTGAGAGAGAACTGTCTTCCTCAAGGCTCCCAGTGACCTCCCTGCAGATTCCTGTACCAGGTTCTAGTATTTATTCTCCATCTCTCTGTGTGTCAGGAAAGGGTCATGGTGTCAGTAAGTTCTTGATGTCATTCTCTAAGACAGTAGTTCCTAATCTGTGGGTTGTGACCCATTTAGGAGGTCACATATCAGGTATCCTGCATATAAGATGTTTATATTCATAACAGTACCAAAATTGGAGTTATGAGATAACAATAAACTAATTTTATGGTGGAGGGGTCACCACAATATGAGGCACTGTATTACCGGGTTGCAGCATTAGAAAGGTTGAGAACCACAGCTCTAAGACCCGGAATGGCCACTTTCCTGGTATACAGAAGCTCTCTGAAATGATGGCGGCTTCAGCTTCAGATGAGTGCCAGTCTAGCTTACATAGCCATCCCAGAGACCATGTCTAGAACCTGTGCTTGCATTCATCCTGTGCTTTGGTTAAGTACCTACTTCTTAGTGTGAAATTCCTTTTGGTTTAAAGTACCGAAAAATGCCTACACCCCGGCTGGTACAATGACGTTTTAAATATTCTCTTTTCTTAGTGCTCAAGAGACTTGTTGTCTTTGTGCAAATCACATGTCATAGTAAGGTTTAGGACAAATGAGAGAAAATTGTCTTCCTTATTAAAACGGAAAGGCTGCTGGGAAAGAGGTGGTGGGAAGGTGGGAAAAGCATTTATTTGTGTTTTTTTTTTTCATTGCTGTTCCAAAAAATACCCGACAAAGCCAACTTTAAGAAGCAAGGGCTTCTTCTGGGCCACAGTTCTAAGGTACGGTCTGTCATGGTGGGCGAGATGTGGCGGCAGAAGTGGCAATCAGCTGATCTGGTCTTCAGTCAGGAAGCGAAGAGAAATGAGCACTGGTGCTCAGCTCACTTTCTCGGTTTGATTCTCAAACTCGGGCCCATAGGATGGTGCTACCTATATGTGAGGTCCACCTTTCTACCTCAGTTAACTCAGTCTAGAAACTCCATCACAGACATGCCCAGGAGTCCGTCTCTCAGGCAATGCTAGATCCCGTCAAGGGAGCGATGGCAGCTGACAGTTTGTCACTGGAAGCATGTCTGTGGTAGATTCGTCTTAAGGAAGAATGTGCATAGCTGTTCCCAGTGTGGAAATTGATTCCATGCCCATAATCTCTTTAGAAAACTTTCTGTCTTAGACACTTGATTCTCTTTAAAAATATAAATAAATAAATAAATATGATAAAAGAGCTTTCCAGAAAGTCTGACAGAAACGTAGAGGCATTCAGCTTTTAGGCATTAGTCCTTTGATTAGTGCAGTTGCCGAGGTACAGTTGTAGGGGGGTAGAGGAGGAAAGGGAATGAGGGAGAGTTTGACTCTAGCGAGAAAACGTAAGGAAATGGGAAGGGACCAGTCTGTAAGTTCCGGTACAGTTCTAGACAGAAGGTATTAAACTTGTTAGTCAGTGAACCTCAATGACACATGGCTTGTGTCCACACAGTGCCTGTCACATAGTCAGGACCAGTAAGGGGATGAATGGGAAAGTATACAGATTGGGAGAGGCCTGCAATGGTAAGAGGACACTGCCTCCCATCTCCAAGCAGCCTTTAAGTTATGTTGAGAGACATGACAGTGTGGTAGGCTCATGAACTCTGAGACACCATCCCAGGATGGCTTATAAGCAGAAGCACTGGGGAGCTGCTTAACCACGAAGAGCTCTGCCTCTGTATTCAAATCATGAGGTTGGTATGAGGTCTAAATGATGCAAAGTAAATAGAAGAAGTAGTACATTGGGAGACACAGTACAATAATATTTAAAATGTGCCTTTTAGTTTGTTCATTTTATTTATACAATATATACACTATTCGAAGTCAGGAGACATTTGTGATGTATAACCATTTAAATGGCAATTTATTTTATAGACAGAAAAATGGAGCAAACAAGCAGCCTTTTGTCTCTACTGAGAAGGAAACAAGCCCATGCTGAAGCTAGAGCAAGGAGGACAAAAGTTAGACAGGTAGGAGCAGTTCTTTGTATGGACACTCTACAGCTTGGGGTAGATGGTAAGGAAGGCTGAAGCTTTCTTTCCTGATAGGGTGATAGGGTTTAAACACCCTGAAGGCTTTTTCACCTCAAAGCTTCTTGCAGGAAAGACTCAGCTATTTTCCGAACAGCTGAATCTTGCCCTTAGTTCTTGCCTCCCCCATTGTCACTTTAACAAATTAGACTCACCTGTTTCCCAAAAAGCACCATCGTTTACCCATTTAAGGTCCCAGGCATGTGAATGCTTATGTTCTTGGCTCTCTACTGAGACTTTTAGAAATCTATAACAGTTTTGAAAAAGGACATGTCCTGTAGAGGCCACTTTCCTTTCTTGAGCCAGGGATCTGCTTATTCTGATAAGCTGTCAAGAACGAAGGTCAAGTGCCAGTCCTCAAATTCCACACCTTTCCTGATCCCGACAGCAGCAAGAGAGAGACAGGCAGACACATCGGCAGGCAGGCACCTGTCACTTCGACATCCCTGCATCCTTAAACAGGCAACTGAGAGCAATGTTAAAATTAGACTGCACTGGAAGCAGTTGGAGTTAAGGAAATTAGCTGAAGGCTTCCTTGGTAATTGTCGGTGAGGCTGTGAAGGGTATGTCGTACCTGAGAGAATCTGATAACGAACAACTCAGGAAACCAGAAATAAACAGCTGGCTCTTCTCTTTCTTTTGTCCGTGGGAGATGCCTCTGATGCCTGTGGATGTCTCTTGGTCCTTCCCCTCTTTATTCAGTCCTGTGGAAGGAAAGGTGAACACAGTTGTCTACTAACCATGGCATGGGGAAGTCCCCAACCGGGAAGAGATTACATGATATTTATGGATTGTCTGAGCTCTGTCAGGCTCTGAACTCAGTGAGAGCAACCAGATGTGAGCCCTGACCCTCTGGGTGTGTAGTAAAATGACAGGATAGGGACATAAATAACAATAATTAAGATGCAAAAACCAAATCCTATGACAATAGAGGATGGCTCATTAGAGAAACTTGCTTGGGAGGGAGGGATGGAGAGAGGGAGGGAAAGATAGAGTGAGGTGGGGGTTAGAGAGATGGATAGGGAGAAAGCACATTCCTTCAATAATGGCATTAATAGTAGAGGATTGAAACTGCTCGGGTTATTGAACAATAACACAGTGGTTTGTTTTAAACCTATACTAGATTATATTAAACTGAAACAAGGCAAAAGCAAGAAAGGGCACGAGGAATTTGCCCAGTAGGCATCTGTTACAGGACTCTGGGTTTACGTGGCATTTAGAATTGGATTTGAGGGAGGATTCTATGGCAGCAGGGTGTGGATGGCTTGGGAGCAGTAGACATAAAATACAAGAACAGCAGTGATGAAAACCCAGAAATGGGCAGTGGCGTGGGGTCAGAGACAAGCACATCTTATGTAAAGACTAAGTAGGTGCTCTTGGCTTCTTGCTACAGGTCTCCCTAAAATTTATGTCTTAGAAGTGTAATTTCCAGTTCAATAATAGCAAGAAGTAGAACCTTTGACGGGTGAAAGGCTGTAAGAGGTCTGGGCTCATGAATAAATTACTGCCATTATTGTAGAGCTGGGTTCCTGATGGGCTGAGCTCATCACACTCACCTTCTACAAGAGATAACACAGCGAGAAGGTCCTCACCAAATCCCCTGATCTTAAACTCCTGGTATTTAGACTGATGAGACACATACACTTTGGTTCATCACTGCTTTCTCAACCTTAGGTACTCTGTTAGAGCCACACAAAATAGAACAAGACACTGTTTACTGGAAATCAAGGCCACCTACGGCAAGCAGTGACCCAGCTGCTCACAGAATGAAGTGTGCACCTCTTTGCCAGTTCCTTGAGCACTGTATGGCCATCTGCAGCCTCCCTTCCATCTCCTCCCTCTGTGTGGGCTTTAGCAGTATTGTCCTCCCAGCATTCTCCGTTCTCAGTGTCGGCCATGACCTCCGTCCTTTGCTTCTGCCCCAGCCTCTATTCCCAACACCATCTGACTTTCTGATTCCATCTCTCGACGTCCAGAGCAGGGCAGATATACCTGACAATCCTTGAGGACTAGGCCTGGGACTCTGACTCTAGAATTCTCAGTAGATCTGGGGATACAGGATACACGAATGTGTGCAGTGAGGAAGAGTGTGGAAACGGAGCCAGAAGCAGGGCCTGTGTTCCTTCGGCTTCTCCTTCTCCTCTGCCTTGCCCCAAATAGATTGTTTATAATGTCGTGCTGACAGGAAACACTGCTCACCACTGCTGGGTTTCAGCAGAAGATAAAGTGACAGGAAGATTGTACCACATTCTCCAAAAAGGACCCCTGGGGACGATGTTGAGAGAAGGTGATTGATTTGCTTAGATTGTGATGTGTTATTTAGGGAGAAGACAGGGGAGCTGGGAGCATGGAAGAGAGGGGAAGTGGAAGGAGAGAAAGCAGTCATCATGCGGCTGAGGACTCTGGTGCTCTGGATCAGGACAGAAGGCAGAAACCTGGCGAGGCAGGGGCTCCTGTAGCAACTGTTCTAGAGTTGCTGCAGTTTTCGTGGCTTGGTGCCCTGGTTTCAGATAAGGAGAATCAACTGCCTTGAGTAACAGCCAGCTGGGTCATACCACAGGCCAGGTGTGCAAGGACCGGGCAGACAGGGTCTGACAGAGCAGCAGGGAGCCAAGTGCTCACAGACACAAGGGCTAAGGGATGGTATATTGGTTAAGAATCCTCTCCTGCAATCAGAACGAAGTTAGGGAGGGCTCCTGTCAATATGCTTCTCAAAAGGGAGAGGCAGGAGGACAGAGGCTAATCTTCATCACGGTCACTGCTCTCTCTGAGTAGCACCAGGGTGGGAGTATATTTAAGGGGATTTCTTCTCTTATCACTCCACATTTGGGGAAAATTGCCAGGAGAGAAGATGGCTGATATGGCTTATCGAAAAAATCTTATTCAGAGATGAGCTGGGGACAGCTAGTGCCGTACCTTTCCCCATATGGCTCTGGATGAGGCCTTGCCTTATGCCTCCAGGACCAAGACTCAGGTGCATGAGAAACCAAAGAAAATCACTAGCAATTATAATAGGGGTTGGCGGCATCAGGGAACCCATCTGTGGTACCTTTAGAACCCTTGGCCATGCCTGGCTGAAGCACCAAGTTGGAGAGATAGCAGAGGTCTCCCGTAGTGGTGAAGGTTCTCCTTGTGTCTCCCCCAATTCTTAAGTCTTCTTAAGAATGATGTTAGTATTCAGATCTCTCTGGTGAGAAAGGGTTCATGTCACTCTGCGAGGAGCCTTCATTTCTGCAGGTTTACCCCAGGTAATGACATTGGCAAAGAGACACAAGCACCTAGAAAAACATAAAAGTTGAACTTATGGATTGGTGAGGACATAGCCTATTGTCCAAACTAAAGACGGTGGTGAGGGGACTGTGCAAAAGAAATAAGGCAGAAAATCTAGCAGAGCCTGGAGATTTGAGGGGAAAGAGTTGGAAAACAGGAATCAGAGAAGGGACCAATACCTAACTATATCATTATATAAAAGGACAAAAGACATCCCTTCTTAAAGACATTATAGAAAGTTCCTGTACTAGAAAGTCCCATTACTCTTATTAATGTGAATAGTGGCCCCTAGAGTTTGCCAGTGCATGGTAGTGCACGATAGCTCCTGGTTGTCACAGGACCTTGTATAGACAGAATATTAAACAGGCCTTTTGAGTTCTTTTCTTTGTAGGATGTAATATATTCTCTCCTTTGTCATCTTCTTGAGAACCTTTAGGGGGAAGATTGCATTGCTTTTTCAAAGCGTTTGGAGTTAGATTTGTTTTCTTTTTAATGTGTCCCTATATGTGGCAAGGCCTTAAGGCTGGATCAGCATAGCTGAGATTTATTTGAATGACTGTCATTTGGTTGCAGAGACAACAAGCTTAGGGTGTGTACTCTAAAACTGATGTCAAGTTGGTTTCCCCGTCAGTCATCAGTCTTTAAAGTCTGTGGTCCATCAAGAGACCTGGCACTTTTGAGTCTCTCCTGTATGATCTCCTACCAAGGTCTCAGTGTCAGAATCTTAATCACAGAGGACAAAGTCTGGATAAGATCAGACTTGGGGGCTGACAGAGAACACTGTGTCAAAGCTAAGATGTTATTATAAGGTGTGCTTGTTGGTTTTCTGTCAATCCAACACACACTATCTTCTGAGGAGAGGGAGCCAAGATTGAAAAAATGCCTCTACCAGATTGGCCTGTAGGCAAGTCTGTGAGGTATGGTCTTGATTAATGACTGAAGTGGGAACATCCAGACCACCAGAGGTGGTGCCATACCTGGGCAGGTGGTCTTGGGTTGAATAAAAAAGGCAAATTGAGCAAGCCATGAGGGAAAGTCAATCAGCAGCATTCCTCCATAGTCATGGTCTCTGCTTCAATTCCTGCCTTCAGGTTCCTGCCCTGCTTCAATTCCAGCCATGGATTTCCTCAGTGACAGGCTTTAACAGATAAGCCAAATAAATTCTTTTCTCCCCAAGTTACTTTTAGCAATGATCTTTATCGCAGTAATAGAAAGCAAATTATGATATAATGGTAGAGAACTTGAAATAAAGATTAAAACTAAGTGTGAGACCAGCAGCTTCACTGCAGAAAAGGGGCAACTAGGAGTAGCCAAGCTGGTGGGCAGCCAGTAGCTCAAAGGAATCCTGGAGCTAGCTGCTGATATCTATGGCTGTTCTAGTATGGACCAGTGTGGGCTGGCTCCAATGAGGGAGGCTGTTCTGTTTCAGGAGAGCAGTAGAGGGGAACAGCCATGTGTCTATGGCTCCCTGACTCTTGCAGAGAGGCCTGCTTCTCCCCAATAGTTCCTTGAAGTTTTGCTAAGGAGTGGACAGGACAGACTGGCTAAGGTTGAGAACCAGTTGAGAGGGGACAGGCCATTGTTCTCCAACTCGGTCAGAAGCATTAGTTGTAGGCAGCTGAATTAAGCCATTGCTTCCAAGCCTGCAACCTTTCACCCTTGGTTCAAATCTGCATGTGGCAAGGTAGAGAAAAGGGGCCAGAGCCATGCCCCTTCCCAGCTGGTTAAGCAAGATTATGGTTACACAATAAATCCCAGGCCAGGCGTGTTTATGAGGCTCTTAGAAGCTGCAGTAACAATATCATTTAGAAAACATTTATGCTCCCAAGATGAAGGCAATCCCTCCCAACTCCTGTATTTATAAGGCATGCTGGATAATTAAGTGGGAGCTGGGAAGGAAGGTGGCTGGGAGAAGATGGCCTCTAAATAATCCTGCTGGTAAAGCCACCATCTGTTGTTGTTCAGTGAGAATAGCTCACATACAGTGGGATGGTTTACGAGCGGTGCAAGGATCAAGGGTGTAGCAGAAAAATTTCAAGGAACATCAGTGGGCTGGCACACATGTTGGCTGAGAGACTAGATGACAGGGATGTGTCCTACTCTTGGAACCCAGCACTGTGCCTGGCATCTGGCAGTTGTCTGACTCATGAAGGTGATTTAATTCATCCAACCGTTGGTTCAGACACAGCTTGGTAGATGCCGACACCTGCCAGAATCTGCACTTGGCGTAGGCTACTTCATGACAATGAAGAAAACAGACAAAGCTACTACCTGCATGGACTCAGGCCACCATTGAGGAGATAGAAGCCCATCATTGATTGACCTAGTCTTAGTGTTCAGAATATGAACCACCAGCTTCTTAGTAGTCGACCAAGTCCCATAAGAATCTCTAGTTTCTTAAAGAAAATGTTTTGAAGTATCTCCCTGCTACTCAAGGCCTCCGCATGTTCATCCTTCTGTGCTGTTAGGGATCCTGGAAGAAGTTTGCCTTTACGTCATATTTGCCATTGCTGTCCTCTGCTCTCAGGCAGTTAGGAGATACTTCCTAAAGGTGTAACGCCTTCCAAGCACCCTCCTCAGCAGTTCCCTTAGCTCTCATTGGTCATCTTCCTTTCAGTGACTCCAGTAGAAGGCAGAGGAACCAGGAAAGTCAGAATACAGTTTCCACAGCTTCTGAGGTCTCTTCCTCTGGGCTTACCAGACCTTCTAAAATTCCGAGGGGCTGGAGAGATAGCTTGGTGGGTAAAATACTGGCTGTACAAGAATGAAGACCTGGGTTTGGAGCCACAGGACCCATATAAAATTTGGATTGTTTCTTGCCTAAACCCTTGGTGCTGGGGGAAGAGACAGGAGGATCTCAGAGGCTAACCATCCAGCCAGTCTAGCTGAAATGAGTTCAGCAAGAGATTGTCTCGAGATATTAAGGGTGGTTGAGAAAGACATCCTGACATCAAAATTTGGCCTCTACACATACCAACACTGGCAAGTGTGCCCACATATTCAGACACACACACATACACACACACACACACACACACAATCCAACACAGGCAAATGTAACCACACATTCACACACACACACACCCCAACATAGGCAAGTGCACACACACACACACACACACACACACACACTCCAACAGAAGCAAATGTAACCACACATTCACTCACACACACAACACACACACACACACCAACACAGGCAAGTGCACACACACACACAAGCACGCATGCCAACACAGGCAAATGTACCTATACATTCACACACAGAGACATGTGCACACATGCACTCACATGCACTCCCACATGTGCACACACACACGCGCGTACATCCTCCTCCTCCTCCAGGAATCAACTTTAAAATATTTTTAAAATAAAATGAAATTCTGTCACTTAAAGGAGCCCTCTGGAAGAAAAAAGTACTATATCTTGAGGACTCCTGTTAAACTCCCAGTGACCCCAGTTGTGACATATGAGTCCTTTGTAGCCATTTATGTCCAGGATCTTCTCCGCAGCTGTGTCTCTCTCTCACCAGAGCTCCACGGAAACGCGCTGTGTGGGTCTTTCCCTGGCACACAGTTTTCACACTGCCCTCTCAGCCTTCAGCAGCAGCACAAACTTGCTGGGTTTTCCCTACTGACCTCAGGCAGCCACGCCCCCTCTCTGTTTCACCTCCTCTGTCTGAGTGACCCTGTGCTTGTTTCTCCACCCCAAGTCAGGATGGTTTCCTCCATTTGCTCTGCTCCGTGCACTCCTAGCTAGATGCCTGGCTAGTTACATGGGACTGGATGCTCTCAGTATTTCCCACAGACTGGAGAGGTAGTCCAGAAGTTAAGAGCACTTTGCTGTTCTTGTGGAAAATGTGGGTTTGGTTTCCAGCACCTACATCAGGTGGCTCACTACCTGTAACTCCTGCTCTGGGGGACCCAACATCCTCCTTTGGTATCCGAGGACACAGGAAAGCCCATGGTGTATATATATACTCTGACTCACACACATGTGCATAAAGAAGGTCTCCTAAATGCTTCCCACAGTTACTTGACCTTTAAAGGATCAGAAATTCTAAGATCTCAGTGTTAACTATTAAATCTTTGAGGATAGAATGAAGGACTCAAAGGAAGGGCCTGCTGAGCAGCAAACCATTCTAGCCTGAGTTTCAGGGCCTGGGTCATGGTCAGGATATGGTTTGAGTTTGTTCTCAAGGGTCCATGACTGGGGTGTTTTGTCACAGTGTGGTGGGACCTTTAAGAGGTTAGGACTAGTAAAGATAAACGAATCTTTAAAAAAACCAACCTTTTTAAAGGGTTAATATTGTTCTCATGTGACCCCACGAGGTCTCATGAGAAGGGGCTATAATAAGGAAATGAGCCGGACCTCTCTGCTCATTCTTTCGTTCTCCCTCATCATTATGTTGGCTCTCCCTCTCGCACATGCTTCTGCCTTACTAGATGGGACCAGGAGAGCCCTCGCTGTAGCCACATGTTAGTTATGACCTTGAGGCTCCAGAACTGTGAAGCAAACAAACTATTTTTTGGACCTATTGCACAGCCTCAGGTATTTTGTATTAGCTGAGAATAGCAGACAAAGACAGGCTGTTGAATGCATTTGAGCATGGGATGTGATGGGCAGGGAAAGAAACGAAGGCAGAGAATTTCAAAGTCCATCTCTAGTTCTTAGCTTTTTCACAAGCTTGTGCCTAAGCTCTCCATTTTTATCATAATCATGACTCATGGACCTTGGCTAAAATTTATTAAGGAATATTAGAATGGTCACTGTATTGCCGGATTACAGTTGGAAGGGCTTTTCTCTTGAGAGGCTAGTGGCCAAGGGTTTTGGTCAAGACCACAACATCTGTGATTGGCTAAGCTAGACTGAGCCATTGGCACCTGTCCCCCTTTCTATTTGTTTCCGTGCTGCTGTCCTTTGCGAGAGTGTCGTTTCCAGGGATTTGCTCGTGTGCACCCGGTGGCTCTGGGATTGAGCAGTGACGGTAACCTGGGCTTCATAGGCAGGCAGCACTCTGGCAGCACAGACAGCAAGACTTTGCCAATGGGCATGATTTACCTAAGGGTGAGGATGGGGAAGTGCCATTAGTCAATGTCTCTATTCTCTGTGTAGCCATTTTCCTGCGTAGAGCCCTCAGTGAAGCATTTCCCTGAAGCTAAGCAACCCCTGGGATTCCAAGCTGGCTCCCGGGCACTGATCCATCTTTCTAATAAACAGTTAGAGCATCAGTGGTGTGTCCAGTTCAGTCTTAGGAATTGAGAACCAAACAGTGAACAAGATAGATAGATGCCTGCAATCGGGAGCCTTTCAGTTTAATGAAGGGTTACACGGGTATAAATCAGTTACTATGCAGAGCAATGAGCTCTATGATATGAAAAGGTACAGAGAGTTCTGATAGGATGGCCGTATGTGAGCTATCTGAAACAAGATACTTAGGAAAGCGAACAGGAGCATTATTCATGACTATATTGGGACAACAGGTGTCAGACATAACCGTGCTGAGCAAATTGGAATATCTGACCACCCTGGTTGTGAAAATAAAGAGGAATTTTTGAAGAAGAAGATTGGAGAGAAGGTTAAAGGAAAGCTTCCTAAACTAGAGAACCAACACTCTCATTTGCAATGACTTTCCCACGATTCATACAGATAACTGTGTGTATAAGAGATTCGGAATCTAACCTTATTCACCCCATCCACTGGGCGTGAGAAGGACCAGCTAATCTTAGCCTATGGGGCACCACCCCTTTACTACAAGGTACCCCATGCTCATGTCAGACAACCCCTCACCTGGCTCTCCCTACCTCCACACTTCAGGAAGTCAAGCACTTTTCAGTAAGATCTGGGCTGAAGCTCCCATGGCAGGATCAGTCCCCAGCTCTCCAGGAGAATTAGGATTCCCACCTTTCTCCAGGAGCAGCAGTGGTCAGAACAAAGCCATTTTCCCGGTCCCTGACAATGCAATTCATCTGCCTGCTCAGTGATGTTTTGGCCCCTGGTTAAATCAATACTTTCTGGTAGATTGGGTTTTGTTTCCTAAGGTCACTTGTCGCATCTTTCCCCCTTTGCTTTCTTGTCTAACTCCTTTGTCCCAGATGTTTTCTCACTGTTGTTGTAACCCCTGTCACTCATGGTCTGACCCATTGCTACATCAACATTCTCCAGTCCCACACTTTATCCACAAGAAGACATCCTCAGCAGCAAGAAACGAAGAAAAGTAGGCTATGGGTGGGAGGTAGTGAGAGAGGGCCTTTTCACTGCGATGCTCTGCTAGGCTGTAAATACTATTTTTGATCAATTAAGTAATCAAGGAGCCATATGCCTGTGCAGTGGTTCCCATGGCTACAAGGTAATGAAGAGCTGAGATGAGAATCCTCCCCATGCTATAATTGTGCAGTTTATGTGACAGGCAGGCTCTTACCTTGACTGTCAGTTGGCCCTGTGTAGACCAGCATGCCTCGTCCAATCAGAACTCTTTAATCTGGGAGACCCAGGAGGTCACTGAGAACATTTATTCGGGTAAAAGGCAGAAATGAGCAACTCTAACCGCTTCATTCACACCAAACCAAACTCTGACCCCATTTGTGTGTGTAGTTGCCCTTACTTTGACTGTTGGTGGAAAGTTGCTGCACTTCCTGATAACTTTCTTCATGTGACTGAAATGCAAAAATTTCAAATCGAAGTTATGTATTTGTGATATGTAACTTCCTTTTTTAATCTAAGCACTCCAGGCAGAACACAGGTTTTTGTTGTAGGGGAGCTGGGGTGGGATGGAAGGGGATCTTCTCAAAGGGGGTGAAGAGAGGGGCTGTAGAGCAAAGGGCTTTTGAATAAAATGGGAAATCCTTGAATACATCATTAAACTCCAAAGGTAGACAGTGTTCTAGGCCACATCTTAGAGATCAGAAAATCCCCTCCCACTACCAATGAAGACGGCTTGTCTGGCTGGCTTTCCTTCCTGCCTGCTTTCTTTCATGATCTCTTTTTCTCTCTTTAATGACAAGATAAGGCTAATCTTGCTGTGTGATGTTTTTATTTAAAAGTTCTTTATAATAAAAATCTTCATTTTAAAAATAGAAATACCCTCCGTCTTTAAAAGAAATAAAAATAAGGTTTCACACCGTAGCCCAAGCTGGCCTGTAACTCACTGTAACATGAGCTTGCCTCAAACTCATAGCAATCCTCCTGCCTCAGCTTCCTGAGTGCTGAAATGACAAGCATGAGCCACCACATCAAACTCCAATAAAGGCATCCTAAGCAAATGGGTTTTTCATTTGGACCGGTCCTTTGTGAGGCACCCCTGGTGTTGGAGGGTTGTGCTCTGACAATCTGGAGGGAAAACGGCAGGTGAAGGAGGAAGAGGGCGTGATGGATGGAGCGTGTTTGGTATGCTTAGCTGCCTTATACACTCTTTATGTGGAGCAGCTGCTGGTTGACAAAGGGCAAACTCCACCGTCTGCTCTCAGTCCTGAGTCTACATTTGGCCTTCTTGATGCTGGCCAGTCTAGGGTGCAGCAGACCCACGATCAGAACTGGGTAAAAGAAAAGAGCTCTAGATTGAGGACTACCCTGGTCTCATCTACCGCTTCACTCAACACCCAGCCAGACATCAGAATATTCTGCATAACGGGCTACATGGTAGCTCGGTGTCTGGATATACTTCATCCTCAGGCATGAGCTCAATTCTCCAGCAATCCTTTTAGATGTCTGGGTAAAATGCCATTTACAAATTAAATAGAAATAGACCCTCCCTCCCCAGTTGGTTATGTCAATCCCTTATTACACTCACCCAAAGTGTAGGTACCCAAAAAGGCAAAAATCCCCATGAGGAGGAGGCATCTGTGCAAACATACTTCCCTTGTTGATGACAAATGCGTGCTACCTTGGATTTTGTGACAAAGGCTCTGATGTTTTGTAAATGGTCACTATGATGCAGGGCTCTGATGAAGGACAACTGGCAGCATCATGGCAGGTGCAGGGTGGAAAGATCAGCAAGAGCCTGCCCTTCTGCGGCTGGTGTCCCCAACTGGCAAAGAGATGGAGTGGGAACAGGCTGCTGGCTTCTCAACCAACATTTGTGTCAAACTCTGAGATCAAATAGAGTGACTGTGCCCTGAACTATGAAGGATTTAAAACCATCCCTACCATCATGTCTGCTTTATTACCCAGCCATGTATTTTCTGGAGAAGGGTTGATGGCTTTGGTTTATGAGAACCAATTAATGTACGACACATTCAAGGAATCCCATTCTTATTTTTCTGTCTTACTATCCTTTACCACCATCCCCCTCTCTCCCTTCTCTCATTTACACACATACACACACACACACACACACACCACACCACACATCACACCACATGCACCCCAAATATTCTTTTCATAACAATTGGAGCATCATAGGCTAGACAATGGGTCCATATGAAGCAGATATATAGCAGAAGTGTGCAGAGGAAGTTCCCCAGACTTCTTGGGTCATCTACAACATGTCACAACTAAAAAAAGCTTGGAGATGCTCTAGATGGTTAATCTTTTATAGTAGAGCAAACTGAGACACAAAGATGGTAATAACCTGGGAGTGTCCTTCTATGACCTCAAAACTATACCAAAGACAATTTCACCCACATCTTCCAACTCCAGCAGGAAAGTGCACTCAGACAGCACCCTTTCAACCCACTTTCTACTCATGCCCAAGGAAGACCACCACATCCATCCCCACAGTTATTCTAAGCCAGGGCTCCCTCACAGAACAGGGGGAGAATAGGAATAGAGACACACCAGATCTCCTAGCTCTGTCTATGGTCTCTTGAGAATCATCTGGGGCTCACGTTGTTGAGAACTGAAATCTCGAACGGCTGCTATGACCCCTACAACCAGCTGGGGAAAGCAAGGCTAAAACCAAGTCTTCTTCTCTGACCCTCCCTTGGTCCTGCCGCTCCAGCCTCCTGGCTTCTTGGTCAGCTGGAACCTTGAGCACTGCTGAATCTCCATTCTACCCACGTGGCACTGACCCAAAGCCATAGTTCCAGGCCACAGCAGTGGCTGAGGGGCAAGGCGGGAATACGGAGTACTAAAGTACGTGACCAGGCAGTCCTGAAGGCACAGACACATAGCTCTGGTCCAGCTTTCCCTCCCTTCTGCTTAACGTAAACCCAAGCCAAGAGAGGAAAGCCACAGTGAGGTCACTGCATTCCTGACTGATACAGAAAGGCTTTGTCCAAGGCTGCCAGGCCTCTGGCTCCAGCTGACTCAGGCTGCCAGGCTCAGGCTGCACATTCCCCCTCCACTGACAAATGAGCAGCTCAGGATCTTAGGACTCAGTCATGGAAGAGTGAACATGCAGACTCACAGAGCCATACAGACATAGATGCATGCATGCGTGCATGCACACACACATACACTCACACAAGTGTGCATGCACAATGCACACAGACACACAGATACATGTATATAGAAATGTGCATACATGTTCAGATAGACAGACATACACAAATACATACAGACACACTTTCATAAATGTGCACACGTAGAGATATGCTTAGAGATATACGTACGTAGAGATATACACACATATAGATACATGCATACAAGCATATACGGACATATACCATATAAGCACAGACACAGAGTTACAGATATGTACAGATACGCACACAGACGGACATAGGAGCAGACGCCAGAGACTAAGCACATCTGGCAATAGTCTAGCTGAATTTCCAGAAGGAAAAGACTTCAAAGGATGCCTGCACCCACTACCAGGAGCAGAGTCCTGGGATCTTAACATGCCTAGTGCCCTACACTTTTCATCTCAGTGAAAGAACACCAAGACCTACCTGGAGAAACAGCTGGAGACTGGAGTAAAACATAGAGTCCCTCGCTAGTGTCTGCATCAACAAATTACAGTACATGCCAGTATTCCTAGTTAGAACATCTTCTCTGTATTTAATCACCCTCCTTTTTTTCTGGCAATATTGTTCCTATCCAACAAGTTTGGAAATATAGTAAGAGAGAAATTAAGCTTACCATGAAGCCAGGGCTGTAGTTTAGACCTCAGAGTTGTGTAGTGTAGCCGGAGGGAGGAGGTCGCCTGTAGATGTCAGAGGAGACACTGTTAGAAAGAGACACGGAGTACACTGGCAGGACTCAGTCGCTGGATGGGGCCCAGACCTATTCATTCCTTTGGCTGCTAGAAGACAAACCTGCAACTTTGCTGGCTTGAGTTGGCTTCTGCTTCTGGCAACTAATTAACTGAGGAAATGCTGCCACTCATGCAATCATGATTATATACAGACAAAGGTTGAATATATCTTTGACATCTGCATCCCCAAGCTTCTTAAGAATTTGGCCTTGTGTCTGTTTTTAAAACATAACGATGTGCTTGGCCTCAGAGCAATTGGTAAAACTTAGCCTCAGCCGCCACTATTAGTGTGAGGAATAAGGTCATGCCGCAAGGACAGAGACACCCACCTAATGCTCCTCTCCACCTGACGTCTGCTTTGACATGCACCTGGCCGTGACAAGCTGCACACTCCTAGGGAGTGCTGTCATTTGCCTTGGACAAGTAATCTTTCTGAGCTTTAGGGATGTTTAATCAGTGTGACCAGTGTGTGTGGTGGCATGTAAAGCACTGGCCACAAAGCTCAGTCCTGGGAGGGGACACCTATTAGCATTAAGTTGTCACTGTGATCGGTACCCACCAAACTTCCCACAGGCATGGCCGTAAGTCTTTTGATCCCTGCCATTTCCACACAGAAGGAAAAGAGCTCTGGGGAAGAAAAGGAATATGGCCAGTAGAGATCTAGCAGCCTTCAGAAACTCCAAGTAAACGATCAACAACTACCACCCTTCCTCGGGCTTTGGAGAGATATATGTCGCTTAATCAACATTTTACCAGTTACTCTCGAAAGAGATACACAGAAATCACTGTTAGAAGCAATGTCCACCCACATTACTCTCAAAAGCCTTATGATGTATGTTTTTATAGAGCAACGCAAGTGTGGTATAAGTCAACCATCTCCACCAAATAAGGGTTCTGGGGAAAGAATTAAGCTGATCACATTTCAAGTCCAAATTGGAGGAACAAAAAGAGTTTCTAGCAATGGGAAGGAAGTGAGGGGAATAAACAAGACTTTAGAGCAGTGGTTTTCAACCTTCCTAATGCTTCAGCATTTTAATACAGTTCCTCATGTTGTAGTGGTCCCAACCACAAAATTATTTCCATTGCTACTTCACGACTGTAATTTTGCTATCATTATACATCATAATATAAATACCTGTGTTTTCCAATGGTCTCAGGCAATCCCTGTGAAAGGGTTATTCCACTCCCAAAGGATTGCAACTCACAGGTTGAGAACCACTGATTTTGAGCCTGTGGTATTCTTGTGGTGTCAAGGAGTTACTCATGAGTAGATACGCTTGTGCCATCAAAGTCTCAAGCTGTTGAGGGCACAGGTATGTAGGCCTGGTGGTAGAGGTTCCCCAGGCAGTAAAGGATGGTTGGGGTCATTTGTGCAGAAATATTCTAATGTAGGAGCTTTAATTGGCTTCACTTTGGAAATTCCAGGGAGCTTAGAAACATCATGATATACGTGTGGTTTTCTGCAGAGTCTGGTCTCCTTGGTACAGCCCAGGAATGAAGGTTTCTTGCAGCTGCCATGATTCTGACTCAGGGAACCACTTCCCTACAAGGAAAAGGTAAAGGGGTAAGAACAGGAAGTCTACAAGCTTTTGCTCTGTCAATATAATCAGTCTGGGGGTGTGAAGGCAAAGGTGAAGGAGATGGTACCCCAAGTGACTCATCCTCACACTTTCCCTACCGGCTGAATTCAGCCTTAAGGAGGAGCTGAGCTTAGACATCCTTCAAGTGCCTTTTCTTCCCTTGCCTCAAGGCCAGTGCCCCGCCCCCAGTACCATGCATTCAGCCGCAAAAGGAAGTAGTAGTGCCTTAGCCTGATAGACCATCTATTGTGAGAAAAGGGAGGTCAGGTCTTGCTGAGTGGGCGGGACTGGCCTCTGCTGGCTATCTAGACAAAGGGGCTGTTGGGAACTGAAAAATTCTGATTATAATTTGAACTCATTCATACTATTCACATCAACCAATATCTTGACATATGGCAAGGGAGGGCAGAGGGATACAAGAAGCAGGACAGAGTCTCAAATGGCTTTGAGTTCAAGGGAGCTCTGGAAACTTCTCTGACACTAATTCATCTGCAATTTTAATAACCATGCTTGGTTATTCTCGGTCTACATCTCAATTCTGGTTCAGTTAACCTTAGTCAGCTGTGTGAGGTACTGTGTGCTTCCAAAACACAAGAGAGGTCCAGGTAGGCACCTCTGGCTGCACTAGTGGAGGCCTACCTTGAGGTGGCTGATAGGTTTATTATTCTCAGACTACCACCCACATGCTGAATATACTTAAACCCCCAACCACTTTAAATAACACAATCCTGCCACACACTCATGAGCAGAGTTAATAGGATAACAGTTCTTGACCTTAAAGGTTCCGTCAGAGGCATTACTCCAAGAACTAGTCGTGGAGGGATTTCACTCCTTCCATGAGGCTGGATGGGTAACTTGGATACAGGGAGGACCATGAAACAGAGGAACAAAGGAAGGAGGCTTCTCATGGGCTAATCAGTAACAAATATCTCATCTGGCACCAGTGTCTACTTGAGGTCCCAATACACCCTTGTCCTTGGGCTCTACCAGACATTTGTATAACTTCAAAATCACAAATTATCCTTTAAAAAATGTGAGCTGCCTTGAGTTTATTTCTGTTATATGGGATCTGGCAATGACAAAATATTTATATAGAGTTGACTTTTGTGAGAAACTTTTTTTTTCTAAGTTCTCCTTATATATTTAATTCATTCAGTTTGGGGGTAAGGGTGGTGAGACAGGGTTTCCCAATGTAGCCCTGACTGTCCTGAAACTCACTCCGTAGACTAGGCTAACCTTGAACTTGGAGATCCACCCACCTCTGCCTTCTGAGTACTGGGTGTGGCACCCTTATGTGTAGGTTCCATTATGACCTCTAATTTATAGACAAAGGAATGATGGCATAGAAAACTGAAATAAATAAATTTATATAGGTCAAATAACAAAGTCATACAGCTCCATAATCTATATTAAGGTTCTACTTATAACTTACTTAGGAAAGTTTCATCAAGGGACAAGTTTCTTAGTTTATAGTTTATAGCAACATGACCTATGGAACAGAATGCCCAAAGGACCACAGTTTGGAAAAGGGTGAGGGAAGTCAGAGTGGTCAGGAAGGTTTCTGGAGGGCAGAAGGGCAGAGCTATCTCTGGGGAGTCAGACAAGGATGGAAAGCTTTCATAGACAGATAGTGTGAGCTTTTATTGGTTAATGAATAAAAAAGATGTTTTGGACCTGCAAAATAGAGGTAGGCAGGGAAAACTAAACTGAATGCTGGGAGAAAGAAGGAGGAGTCAGGAGATGCCATGTAGCTGCTGCTGGGAACAGACAAGAACAGATGAGCCAGAACCTTGCTGGTAAGCCACAGTCACATGGCTATACACAGATTAATAGAAATGGGTTAAATTAAGATGTAAGAGATAGCCAGTAAGAAGCTAGAGCTGATAGGCCAAGCAGCGATTTAATTAATATAGTTTCTGTGTGGTTATTTTGGAGCTAAGCAGTTGGGAATAAACAAGTGGCCTCCTACTACAAATTGGTGTCTGACATTTTAAGAACTTAGGACTTTTCATGATAATGAGACACAGTTGCTCCCGGCAGCACAAATCTACTTCAAGAGGATGATGGGCATCGAAGAGGCTCCTCATAGAGTTCATTAGCAATTTGGGCAAGAAACTGCTCTTGCCTGGACTGCTTACTGTTAAGCTGTATGAACTGGACGTGCAGGACCCATAGAAAAATGACTTCTAAAGTTGCCTAGAGAAGGTGAGACTCTCCTTCAGGGTTCCCAATTCATGAAAGAGTCTGACAGATATTCTGCAGGATACAGAAGAAAGTGACTGAAAAACTGCCAGTATAGGCAGAACCATCTTTGAAATTTCCTGCTTCATGGAAAAGTCTGATGGTCGGCTGAATATGGATGCCCCAATGATACAGAAGAACTTTGGGTGACTGTCCAGGCAGCAAGATGTCTCTATCAATTTTAGAGTTTTGGAAGTTTTTACAATGTACTTCCTGTTTACTTAGGTAATATTATATCCTTCTGGAGTCTTTGATGGAGTTGAAGAATAGATAGTTATATTTATAGTTTTCCTTAGTTATGATTAAAGATAAAGTAGGTATAAATATTATTACTGTAATTCTTGCTTGATACCTGTTTTGCTACGTTAAAGTTAAAACCTTCCTTTTTATTTAGACAGAAAAGGGGAGGTGATTTGGAATTCCCCTCTGTATGCTGTGAATACCATTGGTTAATAAAGGTTCTGTCTTGTGCCTGGCAGGGCAGAATAGAGGTAGGCGAGGAAAATTAAACTGAATGCTAGGCGGAGTCAGGAGAAGCCATGTAGCCCCACCAGGGACAGATGCCAGACAGAGCTGGTAAGCTACAGCCACATGGCAGTACACAGATTAATAGAAATGTGTTAAATTAATATGTAAGAGCTAGCAAATAAGATGCTAGAGCTAATAGGCCAAGTGGTTATTTCGAGTCTGGGCAGCCGGGAACTAACAAGCAGGCTCCTACGACAGAAGGAAGGCAAATGGCTAACAATATGGAGGCAGAAGGGATCCAGGATGGGTGAGACTAAGACCTACCTGATTCTCACAGAGGGTGTGAGGTGGTCCTGAGACCCAGATAGAGAAGGTCAGGCATGATGGAACCCTGGGTGGTTTGAGCTGAAGAAGGCTTTGATACTCAAGGCATTTGGGAACATCTTCTAGTGCCAGGGGAGGGGAAGGAGGTAGGGAGCCCCGTGGGAAAGAAGCTGAGGTTTGAATAGGGCAGTAGGAAATGGAATGGATTTTTATGCCTGTTTTGAGGTTCCTTTCAGAACACTTTGGTTTGCCACAGGGATTCAAAGACCATACTTCCGTTTCTTCTCTCCTTTCCCTTCAAGGGTCTGCTGCTGGGGGTAGGAAAATGACAGCCTGGTAGCCGTCAGGTAGTGTCATGGATGGAGTTCAATGAGAGCACAGGCCTTGTCTGAGGTCCCTAGAGAAGAGACCCACAAACTTCAACCCCAGGCCAACAAACCTGCCCACCGATTCTGAAACACAGCCCAGGTTTCACAGCTGTATCTCCAGCCTGGCTCCAGAAAAGTAAGTACTCATTGTCGAGACAGACAGGCAGGAACAAAAGCTCCATGATGCTTCAAACCTTTTTCTGGGTTTTTTGCATAATGTGAAGCCTTCACTAGCTCAGGAGACAAGCAGTGGGGAGAGGGGGGAAGAGATCCATGACTGAGCCTCAAGCATTAAAGTTAAAAAATGGATTTCAATAAAACATGATATAAAAACAAGAAATAACTGTAAATGGAATTGAAAGCAAATGACATAAAACTCCAGCACAGGGATTCTCATTGCAATTCTGGAAACTTTGCTCCTCACAGCTGCACAGCCATCAGTATTCAGGGTTCTTTTTCTTTCCACTCCCATGAATTTGTCACTTGTGGTGACGTATGGAAGCTCTCTGGTTTCGCACAGCTTTTGCTGTCCCTGCAAACCTCAGGCGACTGAGCTGGGCAAGGGTCCAACCCTCTTCAGGAAGCAAGGCCCAGTGATGCAATGGACCCTCTTCTTCCCTTGCCCACAGCTTCTTATCCCATATAGATGAGCCCAAGAACCCTTTGGAAGGACCTTGACAAGGAGTTTCATAATTACCCATTAGCAAAATGGAAGCCATGTTTCCAATGGGGAGAGGGTTCCTGAGAGGAAGGAGTTGATGAAGCTCCATAATCTTCAGGTTATGAGGAAGTCAGAGAAGGACAAGGACAGGTGGAGGTATGTCCCTAAGTGATGGAAAACTCACAACACTGAACTGAAGGGAGCATTGGCCTTCTCCAGCCAGGATGAGTTTTGCAGTGGGAACCTAAAAACAGGAAGCCCTGGCACCTGTCCTAAGACAATCCTCCAGTCTAAATTGGATGTCTTTATCTTCTAGAACATTCTACTCTTTGGGAATGACTTCCCATTCTTTCTGGGAAGTCAGCCAGGCCATACCAGGTCTGCCAGCCGCCTTTCATTCTATCAGACCTGAGGGAGGCCAGAGTCAGTGACCTATAAAATTTCCTCCTCTCAGTGTCTAGGACACTGCACCCCAAAGTAGCTAGTATAAAATGTCATTTCTTGATTCATGATATTCACAGTAGGAAAAGCCTTGTTTGTGGGAGGGTGCCCATATATCATCTTCTTATTTCTCAACCTAGGCCTGACAAGTGGATTATCATTCCTGTTTCCATCTGAGTAAACTGAGGCTCAGTTTAGGGGAGACTTACTGAAAGCAGACGCGGTGGTGACAAGTGTGGACTGAGTGCATGAGGCTGGCTTTTTAAGCTTCATCTCTTCTAGCAGCAAATTTTTGAGCAAACAATTTAGCTCTGTTTGTGAGACATAGCGAGCCGGCCCCACAGGTAACACTATATGCCGTGAACATTTCATTGTTGGCAGCTGGCGATGGTGGCTGTTACTTTTGCAGTACTTTTCTTGCCCTTGATCCTAAAGTGGGATGTAAAGCTGAACCCTCTATGTGCAGGGTCTGTGAGATTTCTGTGGAGTTATGATCTTTTGATATGGGTGATTCTGACATGATGAGAATAGCCATTTATTGAGTATCAATGCTATGGTGGATATGGGCTGGCACTTTACAAATGATGTCATTCCTACGTCCTCAACAGCCATAGAGTAGCTGCTACTGTTTCTTTATTTCTCGACTTGGAAATTGAGTGTTCAGGCATATTATCTGGCTCTAGATAGGAAGTACAGAAGAAAACTGGGATCTTTCCATGATCTAGTATCAAGATCAAACTTCTGTCCTAGCTGCTACCGAGCTTATCACCTCTGCACTCAGCACCCCACTAAGTTCTAGATAGGCTCTGAAGTCATTGAGGGTTACATCAGGTTACATCCTGAGTATTTGGGAAGCCAAGCCAGGCTGACTAGATTCTGATGATTTTGAAGGAACATGGCCTATTTTCAAAGCCCATTTGCTTCTTGGTGTGTTCCAGATACTTAGACAACAGGAATGCTTGAGAAGGTGCTGTCCTTCAGAACCTCGCATCAGGAAGACTTTTCTCTACCGAGCAGGTGTTCATGGGCCAGAATGATGGAGGACTAATGACCATGTCTCCAAACCCTGGTAGGTACCCATTTGTAAAAGAAGAAAGCAGATTACAGGTTAAATGTTCAGTTTGGAGTATAAAGGCAAGGGCCAGACAGTGTAGGGAAAGGAGATCCCAGAGATTCAGTGGGGACCCACTCCATCACAGCATTTCCCAAATGGATAGCCTTGGGGGTCACAGTATTAGTGTTGGTATCAGAACACGAAAGGAAGTGCTCACTTACTAAAAGGGCTACTCCAAACAGGACAGAGTCTCTGTCTGTTATGCATTCTGTCCTTGTAGTAATTCAGTGAAGACAGTGGCTACCAAGTGTCCTTAGGGTGATGATGCACCTCCAGGGAGGCCAGAATTCTCTGAGCTAACCAAGGTGTGGCTTCTGCCAGGGCCTGCAAGGCTCCAGATTTAGCATGGACAGTCAGGCTTGGAAGTGAAAGTCAGCTCCATGTCAGAAGTGCTTTTGAAGTCTCTGCTTTCATCTCCTGCTTGCTTCCCCAACCAGAAGAGACAGGAAGGGATGAAATGCAATTTATTCACCAGTACAAGGAGGCCCATTTCCAAACACAATAGCTGTGGCAGGCAGCAGGCCTTCAGGAAAGACAAAAGCGGGGAAAAACAAAACAAAGAAAGAAGATTCAGTGGAAAGCAAGGCATGGTGTGTG
>LOEQ01000245.1:322715-335013 GCA_001685075.1 Bramus lutescens | reverse complement strand
GGCTGGGGGTGTTGGGAAGGGTGACCAGCTAGGAAGGCCCTGATGACTGGACTATGGGAGAAGTCAAGGTCCTGAAAAAACTGTATTCAGGGCCTGTTTGAGAATAGAAAATGGCTACCCCCGTGGATGGCTCTGGTATATTAGAAACACAACTATGTTTGAAATAAGGTCATGGGCACTGGGCCAAGGATTCGGACAAAAGACAAAGGATAGAGACTCCCTCAGCAACTTCATCTGCTCCATCATATCCCAGCTAGGGAGCAGGAGAGGCTGGGTTGTAGGTCTGTTGGCATTTTCAAGAAATTTATGTGAGGCTTGGAGAATATTCTGCAGACACTTTTAGGGTATCAGAGAGCCATCACTTCCCCTTTCTGAGCCTTTAAGCTCCTCTGCAAAAAAGAAGAAGATGGAGAAGGAGGGGGAGGAGGAGGAGGAGGGGGAGGGGAGAAGGGGGAGGAGAAGAAGGAGGAGAAGGAGAAGGAGAAGGAGAAGGAGAAGGAGAAGGAGANAGAAGAAGAAGAAGAAGAAGAAGAAGAAGAAGAAGAAGAAGAAGAAAAGCAGGGTATACCTACTGCAGCCTGTTAGGTTAGGATAACATATGGAAAATTCTATGATGGCACTTAAACATTCAAAAGGTATTCAAAACAAAAACAAACCAAAAACTCAAAAAAACCAAAAGCCAAACAATACTTCACTTTTCCTAGAAGATGCAACTCTGGCATGTTCTCCAGGAAAAATTGGAATTCTCTCTACTGATCTTCATGTTGGCTTCTAGAAGAAGCTCTCCCTGCTCCTCCTGCTGCACCTCAGGCATGAAAGCATCCACATTCCCCTCACATCACCCAATAGGAGTATGCTAACCGAATTCACATTTGGACCAAATCCCACATGAAAATGAACATTGATCCAGAACCAAGCATCACCATCATAAAATGAACATCTGGAATTCAGGGATAAATCTGTAATGTTAGTGGCAATGATCAGACTTCCTTCTGCATCACTAAGGGCTTTGGTTGTTAAGTTTCAAAAGTTCGGCATTGTCATTCAGCAGCAAGCAACTGTCAGCTGCTGTCACAGCCCCTGCACTGCTGATAAATGCTCATTTTCAATTGGTGTGAATGGGAAAGCAGAATATTTAAATAACTGTGTGCCTCATTTGCTCCCAGTGCCTTTTTCCTTTCATGTTCATATTTTTTATTACATCTTGACAGAAAATAGTTTATCATAGATATTGTTACTTATGATAGTTGAGGGTTTTTTTTTCTTCACTTGAAATCCTGAGATTGACATATTTCTCTTAATTCAAACTTAAAACTCCAAAGATTTGTAAATGGGAAGGAGGGGCTCCTGGTCTAAATAAAATTTTAAAATGAGACACTAGCCACAAATTTTAGGTCAGTTTGTCTAAATTTTAAAACAGAAAATAATTCTACCAATCTAATCTCTATATTCAGCTTGTATCGATGTTGAAACATTTATAAATATTTCTTCATTCAAGACAGATAGAAGCATCTTCCTAAACTTATTTAAACAATGCATGTTTGATTCCTTTTCCATTTAATTCCTCAAAGGATTACAATCATGTTTTTCAACCTAAAAGTAACAACTTTCACAATGGTTGTGAACTGTTGCAATATTTAGCATTGCAGTTATAAATGCATATTCCTGGACTGATTGACAACATTTAAGCATAGAAATAACATAGGAGAAATGTTATTACAACTTTCATAAATGTGAATGCCTCCATATTTACATTTCAAATGGAACGTTTAGATGGAAACAAGTATTGGTGCAATTGCTGCTTATATTACCAGTGTTAGAATGCTGGATTTATATATTAGCATCTTATATGGTCACAATAGCTCTACAAAACCTTCAGAATGAGATTGATATGGGCATTGAACTCCATGTCTGCTCATTACTGGTGGATTTGGGCCAGAGTCAAGGTCAGTGTCAGGTAATATCCAAAGTGGTATACCATGCTTAAATGGCATCAGGGAAACTGGCTTCCATTGATTCTGCAGTTTATTGACTTCTTAGCCTCTACAGCCTTGATTTGTCTTGAACCAGAGTTTCTTCCAACTACCTTTAAACAATACGTGGTCACCCCATCTTCTATACTCCTCCACAGCCTGTTCATCATTATTCATTTCATAGAAGGTATCCTGGGCCAGTGTAACTTCTGCTGGGGCATTCATTTTCCTGTTTCTCTGTAGCATAATCTCTATCACTGAACACCTTTGACATCTACTAAGTAAATAGTTATTTTCAGGGAAATAGGAGCTAGAAGGACATCAGAGAAGAATAAAAAGTGTACACCAAAGATCATGAGAGTGTTTATAACCCACTTAATGGCAAAGGCACACAGAAAGACCTACTGGGAAGTTTTCTTTGGCTGAGAGTCCATGACAACTTTGGGAGAATGTGTGTGTGTGTGGCGTGTGTGTGTGTGTGTGTGTGTGTGGTGTGTGTATACATATATTATATATTTATAATCCAAAAAGTTGACATTAAACAAACAATAAATTTGCTGTGACTATCTGTTTTCATATGTCTTCGTCTCCATCAGACTAAAGTTACACTCTATCTCATTTTTTATTACTACTGGTGATTGAACCCAGAACTTTGTACATGCTAAGCAAGTGCTCTACCACTGAGTTACATCCCCAGATCCTTTGTCCAACTCTTAAAGTAGAACCTGCTATGTTTCGGGAGGCTCATAAACATGAGAAGAATGAAGGAGTGAAGGGTCATCAAAATGAACATTCCCCGTGTACCATTCCTCTAGGGATGAAAAACCTGATCCAGTACAGCCTTTTGGGCACTGGATACAGTTCTGGCCTAGAACCAACCCTTCATTTATCTGGTCAATGGAGCAGGTGCTCTGCGGATCTCAGTTACTGTGGTAGGACTGTGGCTGGATATAGAGGGAGGGCACAGTCTTCATGTGACTCAGAGAGCAGGGAATGTTACGTCAGCCTGTTCCTGAACTGGTCCTGATTCTATTTTCAATTGCTCAACCTAAGTCTATAATGCCACATGACGTAAGGCGCAATAGTCTCTCCCTGCTCACTACACACTAGGATGGTCAGATCCTAAATCCCCAGCATCATGTAGGTATTGCATAGTATGGTTAGCATGTGAAGCTACAGAGGCTAGTAGTCCCTGTCCCACTCCATGAGTTCACAGTGAGTGGGCATAAATTTATGAGTTTCTCTCTTTTTCTTTCTTCATGTTTCCCACCACTCCTGGATTATTCCGTATCTCTCACAGTTGACCACTCTACTGGACTT
The DNA here is from genome assembly GCA_001685075.1 of Bramus lutescens. Taxonomy (NCBI): domain Eukaryota; kingdom Metazoa; phylum Chordata; class Mammalia; order Rodentia; family Cricetidae; genus Bramus; species Bramus lutescens. Next base: position 331,720 of record LOEQ01000245.1, on the reverse strand, counting down.
CTTTATACAAAATCTCTAACTTTACCACAAGATTGATTCACTGGAGTTATTTTTCAGCTACAGTTATTCTTCCTCTTGAATATTAATTTCCTTTAACACTTGTCCTATTAATCACTTTAACAATGAAATTAAGACAATTATTTTAATGAGGTAATGGGTGATAAAGAGCAAAGGATACACATTTATTACATGGTAGGCCAGAACGTCTTGATAAAAGCCAGCCTTGTAAATAATATATTAGGTACTCCAGGAGAGTCAGGTTGCAGACTGCTCTGTTTCACTGATTTAAATATGCCTAATCTGTCAGTGCAGCTACATTTATGCTTTCAGGCCCCATAAAGTGGAGTGCCAATCACTAAGAGTGATAGGTTGTTATTTTTCCTCTGAAACCCAGGAGTAGCATTTAGTGACTTCTGTCTTGGGTACCATATTATCCCTTCCCTTTCCCTTATACACTGTCTTTTTTTCTTCACCATCTTGTTTCTCTTCATCATCTTCTGTGTCCACAGATTCTGGTTTTCTTCCTCCCTTCCCATTTATTCTTGTCAATTTTCATCTTCACTAGCAAAAGAGGCCATGTTGTTATGTAGTAGTGGGCTCTGCAAAGAAAACAGAAACCTCACACTAAATCACACACAGTGGATCTGACTAGAGGACAAAGAAACCAGGTTCCATTTTGTATTTGTAAACTTCCATCACCAGTGACCAAAGCCAAGAGCTCCTCTCACTCTCATCTTACTAATCCTCTAAAATCAACCCTTTCCATAAGGTAGGAGCTGTGTATAAATTCTTGTGACTGGAAAGTCTTGACTTGAGAGTGGAAACAGTTTCTGTAATTCTCTTCTTAGACAAACAATAAAAAAGTTGGTCAACAATGCAAGTAATATTTGTACACCCATGTACAAAAGCAAAGAAGTGGAAATAGCCCAAGATTCATTAACATGGAGAAACAAAATGCTGTATACACATACAATGGACTTTTATTCATGACTTTCCAATACATACTACCACAAAAATGACTTTCCAATACATTCTGAAAGAATTATTCTCAGTAAAATTGTCATTGAATGATCTTATTTAATGAGGTACCTAGAAAAGGTCAATTTGAAGACATAGAATATCAAAATAGAATATTGAAATATTATTTCTATATTCTCTTTATATATAGAGAGAGAGGAAAAATAAAAATTGCAGAATGTAGGAAAAGCAATGGGGTGTGTTTTTCATAAGAAATCCAAGAATTTGTTCAATGCTGATGATATTTCTTTTTATTTTCTAAAGCCATTAGAGTTTTTCATCTTATGTGTGTGCTTTTCTTAGGGATTTTATTGCTGTTAAGAGACACCATGACCATGGCAACTTTTATAAAGGAAAACATTTAGTTGAAACTAGCTTACAGTTTTAGAGGTTTCGTCCATTATCATCATGGTGGGTGGCAGGCAGGCAGACATGGTGCTGGAGAAGGAACTGAGAGTTCTACGTCTTGGTCTGCAGGCAGCAGAAGCAGTTACGTTTCACACTGAGCATAGCTTGGGCAAAGGAGACCTCAAAACCCTCCCCAACAGAGACACTCTTCCTCCAACAAGACCACACCTGCTCTAACAAAGCCACACCTCCTGATAATTCCACTCTTCATGTGGGCCATTTTCTTTCAAACCACCACAGAGTCCACGATCCACTTTGAGCTAGCTAATTTGGAACTTGTGAGGTTTCCATTCAAGGGTTCCTACATCCTTTGGTTGCTTGCTTTTGGGGTTTTGCCTAGAAGTGTTTAATTCCTCCAGCATTATTTGCGGAAAGGCCATCGTCTCCTGCTGAACGGCATCTGCAGTTTCCCTAAAACTCAGTTGAAGGCATTTGTGTGTTTCCATTCCCACATTGATTTTTTTCCCATCATTTTAGTCCTTGCCTCATACCAAATAGCTTTGATAACATTAGATGAATGGTTAAGTCTTTAAAGCTGGCAGACCAGGACTTCAGAAACAGTTCAGCAGTTAAGAACACTTACTGATCTTGCAGAGGATCCAAACTGAGTTCCCAGAACCTGAACCCTCAATGGACAGCTTCCAGTCATCTGTAACTAGTTCTAGAGCATCCACCCTCCTCTCCTAGTCTCCCTTGCATACATACACACATGCACACACACACACACACNNNNACACACACACACACACACACACACACACACACACACACACACACACACGTAGAATAAATCTTTGGAAACTGGAGAGATGGCTTAGTTAAAAGTCCTCTGTGCTCTTGCAAAGGACCAGAGTTCAGTTTCTAGCAACCAAGTCAGCCAGCTCACAACTTCCTTCTAACTCCAGCTCCAGAACAATGCCTCTTCTGACCTCTGTGGGCATTCATACACATCTGCACAGTCCTACAGACACACACATACACACACACACACACACAAAATCTAAAACAAAATAAAATCTTCTAAAATCATGCGGTTTCTCCTACTTTATTCTCTTTTTAAAAAATAATTTTAACTTTTCTAGCTTCTAGTTGGTGTGTGGGTGTACATATACATAATCTTTGTAAGATTTTGAAAGGAGTTATATTAAACCTGTACATCAACTTAAATTGATATAGTCTCTATGATGTTTACCAATCCTTGAATGTGCTCTGGTTATTTGCTTATTTATTTGGGAAATGTTCTCTGGTTTCAGGAGCATGTAAGCTCTGTGAATGTTTTGTTAGGTTAGCTTCTATTCTTCCTTTGTTGTTTTGAGAGATGTTGAATGGGTTTTATATTTTACATTTCTCTGTCCCTGTGCTCCCTGTTAGTACATAGAAATATAAATGATTTTTATGTATTTGTCTTATACCCTACCCTATAACATTGCTGAATTGATTTATTAATTCTAGGAAAGTTTTATGGGTTCCTGGAGATTTTCTGTGTGGAGAAGCATGTTGTCTGCAAACTCAGACAATTTTATTTCTTCCTTTCTGACCTGGATGTCTGGCATTTCTATTAAAACCTGAAGGTTTGGGGTATTGTGAAAACTTGGATCGTATTTAAACAGTGTGTGAGCTGGCTTCCTCTGACCCTGTGCTCCAGCAGGTGCTGCCCCACAGCTGCCAGGTGGAAACACTCAGGACACCCTGAACACAGAGGCCCCTCACTGGTGCTGAAGAGCAGTCGAGTCCCCTGTTCTAGGTCTTTGCTGATGTCAGCTCAGGTGATGTTATTATTGACATCACAGAGGTTGGCAGAGTGCTGACTCTCCCGCTGGACCTCCTCTGATATCACTCTCGAGCAGAAGGTGAGGCTCAACTCCATCTTCTCATCTAATCCTAGCTGATGCTGTAGGGACGGGACAGAAAGGAAGATGAGGCATCAAAACCTGTAATCCGTGCTACCCAGCAAAGACCCCTCTGTCCTTTGATCCTGTGGATGAGACTGGCGACTCAGTTTCTCCTGCTAAAGCACAGCAGTCATCTAAAGGCATCCTGCCTTGCTAGATTGCCTTGTCCCTGTTTCTTGGCTGGTGAGAGCAGGCCGTAGTGTAAGCATTTCTAGCTGTTTCTTTTGTTGTTCCATCTGCAATCATTAACATGTCTTGGGCTCCAACTTCTTTAGGCCCAAGCCTGGGTTACATGCGGTAAATGCAAAACCCACTAACTTCATCTGTACATTGGTCCTGGGGTACCTGAACTTTGCTTCAGTTGTCATTATCTTGGGGTTCATGGATTTCTCTTTTAGAGAACTTAGAACTGATCTCTAAAACTTATGGATTCAGCTGGCCCCAGAATCTTTCTAGATTTTTTTGGAGGTCATGTTTTGTGCCAGTATGTTAGACCAAAGCCTCCGGGAATACCCCACAAAGGCAGTGACATTTGAGAGCCCTCTGCAGCTGAGATAGGCCCTTCTGGTGCTGACAGCTGAAGCTTTAGACCATTTTCCTGTTGAACAGGTTTTCCCCATTGAAAGGGTAGCAAGGTGACCTAAACAATGTACACACATACCTTATCTATATGTAAGACAACAGTACGTCGCAGCAAGCTGAGCCCCACTAAAGGGGTGAGGGAGACTCTAGAAGTTAAAAAAGGTTTTCTGAGATTTTAGAGCCAAGAAAGCAGAGGAAGGCAACTACATAAACCGCCAGGGCAGTCTGGACCACACAGACTGGTACATTATTACAAACATTATTTTATTATCATTTGCTAAATAGACTGCAGAATGCTGAAATGTAAGACACCGTTCAAATATGAAGAGCCAACTTTGCTCTCAGACAAGATACTGAAGTAAAAAAGTAGGTTCTAGGTAATTGGGAAGTGAAGCTAGCCTAGGAGGTTTGTTCGTATCAGCTGCCTGCCTCTGGCTTCTTGTCCAGGGTACCAGGGTAGGACACCTGGGTTTAGGACGTGTCTCTAAAGCAAATGCTTTATCTTTCTGTGTCCTCTGCATGGCCTCCATCATCTGCACAGACACATGCGGATTTGACTTCATTTCATAACCGAGAAAGAAGCTGTGCCTTTGCAGGCGTCAACATAGATGCCTGAGTCCTTCCAAGGACTTTCAAGGACACTGGCTTCTGATCTGGTTCTTCCTATGGCCTTTTGCAAGTGCATCTTCTGGGACATGAGGGGGGATGGCAGCTGAGTCACATGTATGATGTCTTTAAGAGCAAGCACCAGGCAAGAATCCAGCACGCAGCAAACCTCCAGACAGGGTGTGTTGTCTCCAGTGGTGGGAGCCCAGCCATCTTTTCACTCCTCCCACATACCCTTCCTCCTCCTTCCACTTGTCTGGCCTGGTGCCCACTGCTGGCCCACTTCTCCTCTGTCTCACACACAGCAGGGATTCAGAGGCTCAAGCATTTTTCTTCCATGAAGGAAACAGCCCCCTCCAGTCTGACGCCTCCCTGGGTCGATAAGACTCAGGCTCAGCCAGCCCTGGAGTCAGCTTAAGAGAGGGGGTGCATTTCTCTGCAGAGCCATCAGGGTGTGGCCAGCCTCAGCCTTCCTCCCCCACTAGGAGGGGTGATAGGCAGGCTACCTCACTGGGACCACTATGCTGTCCAGTCTCTGACCAGGTCATCCAGTCTGTGCTTGTTAGCGACAGCAGCAAGCCACAGCCGCTTACATTCACTGAGGTTCTTAGTTTGCCAGGTACTATACCAAAACTGTAAGCAAAACCTCACTTAATCTTGATGAGAGCTCTCTATGGGCGACACTACCAAACCTCCACTCTATATGGCCAAGCAAATAACATCAGATGTTTAAATGATGTATGTGCCAGGCACTGAACTAAGCCCTCCATACCCATGGGATTTGCATATGTGGATTCAACCATCTGGGGACCGGAAATAAGAAAGGAAAATTGCATCTGCCCTGAACATGCACAGATTTTTTTGGTTATTTCCAAAACAATATACTATAACAACTATGTACATAGAATTTATACTGTATTAGGAATCCTAAGTAACCTGGAGAGGACTTAAGTATACAGGAGGATTGTGCAGTTTATGTACAAAAGCTATGCTATTTTATGTAAAGGCCTGGAGCATCAAGGCATTTTGGTATCCATGTGGGTTCTGGAACCAATTTCTCATACATACCAAAGGACAACTATATTTAATGTATATACAACATATATGCATAAGTTTATTTATCCAATCCTTACCTTATAGCATATCTATATGGTAGATACTATGATGATTTGTATATCAGTAAGCTTAGACTCAGAGAACAGTGTCCTGGCCAAGGTCACACAGCAAATGCATGCTAGGACACCAGGCTCTAGAGCCAACCCTTGAGCACTTTGCTCCACTGCATCTCACTAGTCCAGCAACTGAGATTCCCAAAGTCACAGCTGTTACAAATGAAATATGATGCATGCTCCACAGAATCAGGTGTTAGATGCTGGGTTCCTCACTTGCTAAAGCTACTTTGGCCTGTCCTGGAGGCAGGAAGAGGTAGGACTAACTGGAGGAAGTAAGTCTCTGGGGTTGCATCCCTGTAGACTGTATTTTTTTTCCTGGCCACTCTCTGTCTGCCTCTCTACTTTCTGTCCACCATGAGGTGAGTAGCTTCTACCAAGTGTTCCTATTGCCCTACCATGACCCAGAAACCACATACCTAGCCACTGTAGACTGAATCTCCTGAAAGCAGGAACCAAAATAAATCCTTCCTTGTTGTTAGTAGGGAGGTGTTGCTGTTTATAGTCAAAATGACAAGAACATGAACTCCTGCATGTACCCAAGGTACTGTGTTGTTACACGAGGAGGGTGGCCCTTTGTCCCGGCCACCCAGCTAGCTTACACTCGAAATAACCACACAGAAACTGTATTAATTAAATAATTGCCTGGCCCGTTATCTCTAGCCTCTTATTGGCCAACTCTCACATCTTGATTTAACCCATTTGTATTAACCTGTATATCACCACAAGGTCGTGGCTTCCTGGGAAAGATTTAACATGTCTGATTCTGGCGGCTCCATGGCAGTTCTCCCACTCTGCTTTCTTTCTCCCAGAATTCAGTTCTGTCTTCTCCGCCTACCTAAGTCCCGCCCTATCAACTAGGCCAAGGCAGTTTCTTTATTCATTATCCAATGAAAGCAACACACAGACAGAAGGAACTCCTACACCACTGTGTTCTGAGTGGTTCTGTGCTCTTGAACCAAGTTAGCCAGTGTTCCTCCCACAGGCATGCAGCTGTTGCTCATACCATCACAGCCTAGTGATAAGCTCGAGAAAGTGGGCTTGAGAAGAACCACCCAACTCTGAGGTCATGCCTAGCATCCTTTGCATTCCCTCTAGGTCTTGTGCCAAGAACAGACTCATGCAACCATGCAAGTCAACCCACATTCCCAAGCAAATCCAGTGACAGGCAGAACAAACCTGGAATTAATATTTGGAATCCTCCCCGTAGCCCCCAAACCAACAATCTGGATTACCGCAGGGAAATAAGGTTTAATTCTCTTCCAAACCCCGACAGGCTTTACAAGGCTGCCATGCTGTTTTCCTCAGCTTCCTCCTATCCGCACCCTTATGTGCTCTCCCAGAAGACAGCACAGCTTTGAAGGCATGTCTGGATCAGTTCATGGGCACTAAGATAAAGACAGTCAGTGTCCCTGCCCAGAGAGGCTGCCTGGCAGTGTCGGAAACTCTCAGCTAGAACTCCAATTACCAAAATAAATGATTAGGGCACTTTCTCTCTCCTGCTCTGAGCGCTCCATTAAGCAAATGAAATAGAAGCATTCATAGACACTCCCTTTTTCCTTTCCCTCTGCTGATTAACTGCATAATAAAAATGATATTAAGGAAACATAAATTTCGAAGAGACCCAGCTAAGTGACATACCATCATAAAGAGCACAGTAAACAAAAGTCATATTTTTAGGTGACCTTGGTGTCCTGTCTGACAACCCCACCACCACCACCACCACCACCACCAAAGACATGCTGGGGTTGCTCAGGCAGCTTCTGTCAATCTTCATGAAGCAGCTCACACCTCAGGAAGAACCAGCTTCCTGCAGATACGGTTAGGTTGACAGAAGAGTTCTGAGAACGAGTCACAGTATATCTATCCTGCTCAGTATATATAACATTACTTGTATGTCTGTTTCTAGGACTGACCATTTGGCACTGTTCAGCCAGCTTGTGTGCTTTTCCCTGGAGAAGGCCTCTCTCGTACTCCCAGCTTCTCCCAGTTGCTTGTGGTTCTTTGTGTAGGGTGGGAGCCTTGAGGGCTTTTACCTGTTCAGTCTGCCATGTCCATTTGTGTCATCCATGTTCAGCTCTCATTTGGGCGATCATGTTGGTGAGACTTCGTGGGAGTAGCTGCTGATATTACTGTCTCCTAACAAATTATCATTATTATAATTATTATCATTATTTTGGTTTTTTGAGATAGGGTTTCTCTGTGTAACAGCCTGGCTGTCCTGAAACCAGTTCTTGTGGACCAGGCTGGCCTTGAACTCCCAGAGATCTGCCTGGCTCTGCCTCCCGAATGCTGGGATTAAAGGCATGTGCCATCACCGCCCAGCAAATTATTATTTTCAAAAAGACCCCCCTACCCTATGTAAGATGAAATCTAGTTAAAATCTAAATGTATTAATATACTTTTTCTATTTTATTCTTTATTCTTTCCTTCCTGACCCAGCACCACATTTAAACACAGGTCTTCCCACAAACTCGCTGGCGCACTCCCCCTCTTAAGATGCTTCCCCTTTCTTAATAAACTGTCCGTACTATTTTTCTCCATGAGTTCCTGGTCCAATTCATTGCCTTGGGACACAAAGACCTAGACACTTCAGCAGATGTCCTGAGACTCAAATCAATTCCTATAACACTGGCTGATGCTCAGCAGGAAGCTGGATGAGGGTCTACCTGATGGTTGTGGTCTTGAAAATCACCTTGTGTTCGGGGGTTTGCCAGTGTATCCAGGTCTCTGTCATCTTCATTCTTCCATTCACAGATAACGGCAAGACCTCTGCCATGGCCAGGAACTCTAACCTCTGCCCTATTCTAGTCTTTGGGTCCCTTTGTTTCCTTGCTGTGCTCTCTGCCTGTCACTTAGAACCTCTCTGACTCCTCAGGTCCTCACTTTTACCTGTGCCCATCCAGCCAATCATGAGGAGAACAGGATGCAAGGCAGTGTGTGCTCAGAGAGCCCATGATCCCTGCAGCAAAAGGTTCCCAAAAAAGAGTCCTTTCTATATCCATAAACCTCAAGCCTATGGAAAGAATTTATTTTATACCTGTCCCTTGGTTGTTAAGAAAAAGGGCTGCACACAAACACAGCGAAAGACTTATATATTTATACATATGATTGTACGAGTTTAATAAACATACACATGTCCATATGAATGAACATAGGCAAATAAGCCAAAGTCTGACACTGACCCCCCACACACACACCTGCCCATTAGTAACTAAGATTTGCCACCTATCATTTCTTCTTGTAAAATTACCATCTGGGCTGGGCTGTGGTGGCTCAGCTCTTGGGAGGCAGAGGCAGGTGGATCTCTGTGAGTTCGAGGCCAGCCTGG
>LOEQ01000245.1:305448-317528 GCA_001685075.1 Bramus lutescens | reverse complement strand
AGTTTCTTTATTAACCAATGAAAGTAACACATAGACAGATGACCCACCTACATCACCCTTCTAGAGCTTTCTAAAGCAGCCAAGGGACAGAATGGATGGAAGATGGCTCCCTTAGGACACAGAAAGCCTCCTTCAGCAGTTGGGTAACACACAGTTATAAACAAAGGAGATAAGAAATGAGTGAGAGGAGATGGGACGATGGAGGTGGCTCAAGATTCCTCCGCAGGGATGAGCTTCATCCATTTCCCCATCTCCTGCGTCCATCTTCCTACCAAGGCCAGAGAAAAGAGCGATGCCAGCCTTCCAGCTTGGGCTCTGTGTTTGTGCATATGTGGGTGCATCTGAATGTAGTGGGGTGCACATGTACGTGTGTGGGTGTGGTCAGAGGACAACCTCAGTTGTTATACCTCAAACACCACCCTCCCCACTGTTTTTGAGACAGGGACTCTCACTGGATTGAAACATGCACAGTCAGCTAGGCTGGGTAGCCAGAAAGATCCAGGGATTCACTCCAGGGCTGGGAGTACAAATGTTCACCACAGTACCTGGTTAGTTGTTAAATCTGTTTTCATTGGGTGTTCTGGGGATGACATCAGGTCCTCATGTTTATATGGCAAGTGATTTACCAACTGAGCTGTCTCCGCAGCCTCACATGACTCTCTTTCCCTGTCCCAGTCCCACTACAACCCAGGGTGTTTACTCCAATGAAAGCAGCTTCCTCTGGGGTACCAGAAGCTGGAATGCTCCCTGAGCCGGTAGGGAACTCCTCCACTCAAAGGTATCATCACTCCTGGCACTAGCTGTCGCTGGTTTAGGCACCTGGTCTGAGCAGCCATAGCTTCCTCTCTACAATTAAGCAAGAGCTCTAGATACATGAAGAAATTCCCTGGAACTCCTCCCTGTAGGTGGTAGGGGAAGCAGATGCTTTCTGGAGGTCCCACCACTGTCAACAAGGTCTGGCTCCTCTCTAGGTGTTGGTGCTCACACTCTTGGACTCTCAAGGGGAAAAGCAAAGAAAGCATTGTCATCTTCATGCCACCAGGCTACCTCTGGCCACCGCCAAGACAGAACAGCCAAAGGTGATTTTCTATTCCTTCCCTGATACCTATGCCCATCTGAGCGCAACCTTCAAGCCCGAGTCCAACCCTTGTCTCAGCAGCACTAACTTACTGTGATTTGAGAAGGGCAGTCTTGGAAACAAAAAACAAACAACAACAACAACAAAAAAAAAAACAAACCTTTCTTGACCCATCAAAAGACATCTTTCAAAACCATCTAACTTAGGAGATGCTGGGCTGCCTGGTACGCTGCTCCGAGAGATGCTTGCTGGCTCTGGACCCCTCCACACCGTCTGTAACCTCTGCTTTTACCTGGTGCTTGTGGCTACAACCCGGCAAATCCTCAGTCCATGCTGGGAGCTCTGCACCACTCTGTACTCCTGTTTGTTCTTTTTTTTGGCAGCAAATTAATGGCAATCTCCTGAAGTGGAGACATGACTCAAGCCCAGGGAGGCAGCCAGATGTTTTCAGAGCTGCAAGGACTCTTTTTCACTTGTATTCTTCTCCAGCTGTGGCCTGGGGTCAGGGACAAAGGCACTAATGCTCTCTTTATTTACTTCACTAAGAGAAGGGTGGTGTGGGGGAGGACTGCAGTAAGAACATTCTAGTCCCTTCTCCTCCTCCAAGCCCTTCAGAGTGTACAAACAGACCCTTGAGAAGAAACCTACAGGCAGTGAACCCTATCCTAGCCACATGACTGTGTGTCACACAAATACCTGTCTGCAGGAAAAGAAAGAGAAAAGAAGGAATGAGAAAGCAAACAAGCTAACAGGGTTAGTTAGAGGTCAAGAATAAGCTCTGGGCTTATTCAGTTTCATATATTTGATACCGAAGTGCTGGAAACTTTCCCACACAAAGTGGCCAATTTTTGATAGTGTGGAAATGGATGAAGGCCAATAGGGAAAGGAGACAGGTAAAGCCCAAGCAAGTCTTGGGAGGAGGAAGGTCATGTATATTGCTCTAGAAGCTTGGCTTTTGGGGCCAAGAGAATGGTCCTTGACAGTCTAGAATCCAGGAACAGGAGACAAGGTCTTTACTGTCTCAAAAGGTCAAATATAGCCATGTTGGGGACTGTGGACCCCAGTCCCTAAATTTCCTGTGATCTTCCTCTGCCTGCTGGAGTAAACAAGTTGTTTTCCTATACTTGCAGCTTCTCTGAGCAAACAATTTGTTTTGCAGCTGCTCTGAGCAGGAGACCCTCAGGAGTTTCTGATGGCAGAGGAGAGGTTTCTGGTGGGCTTGCAGCTGAGAGTTAGGGCGTGGCCATTAGTCAAGGAGACCCTATATAAGCTGCCCTGGAACACAATAAAAGGGGCATTCTTGGGGTTACCCGTGTTTGTGTTTCAATCTCCAGCCCCTTGCCCGACTCATGAACAGTACCGTAGTGCGTAGGGCAGGAGTTGCATTACAAAGCAATATGACCCATACTGCCACAAAAGTCAAGGGGGTTCCTGGGACTCAGAGCTGAGCAAAGCGACAGCAGACTAAGGTTAGTGAGCTCAGAAGACCCATGTAACCAATCTGGTATGTATTTTGTTCCCAGAGAGTGGTTTACACATATAGAGACATATCAGTAAGACATGTAAGTATATCAGAGCCCACCCTGGCGTGCCTTGCAGGCTGAGGTTCTCATGTTTCCCCCAGTCATCTCACCACCTGCTTGCAAGTTGTCGCATCTCAGCCCTAGGAAATAGAGACATTAACTGATAAACGCTCTGGGCTCACCAGGACTGAGGTTTCTCCTTTGTCCACCAGGCCCTATAGCTTCCTTGCCCTGCAGGAGGCAGTGCTACCTTCCTCCCTGCTCTATGTTTCAAACTGCCAGGTAATTCTGGGAGCATTTATGTGTTACACTCTGAAAGTCTGCCCCTTGGCCTGCCAAGTAGATTTAGTTTAAAAATAACTCCTCACAGCTCCGGTTGACAGTAATTTGTGGAATTAAGATGGTGCCAGAGACCGTTTTTATGAAAGTGGGTGTTGTTCTGGGTGATTGTGTTTCCTGAAAGATGAGCAGATAGCTCAGCACAGGACATTCCATTAGCTTGTGTTTCCCTCCCCCACTCCAAACAAAATAGACCCTCATTTCTCTCCAAGATGGGCCTCATTTTCAGAGGGAACAAAACTATTCTTGCGGGGGCCTAAAGATCAGAACATGTACTCAACAGGGATGAAAAATGATAATGCTGACATGGACGGGAGTTTTCTTAAACCAAGCTGCCCTGCTCCTAGGAAGCAAAGCAGAACCCAGCTCATTAGCCACGAGGTATTTTCTATGGGAGCTGCTGCCAAGCCCTGAATCAGCATCCACCCTTGCTCTCTGCGTTAATAAGAGCTTCTTGTGTACTCTCTGAATCCAGGAATCCTCCACCAGCGCTACAAAGGAAGAAAGGCATCACTTGTAGAATTAGGAAGTCTGAAGTTATTACTGGCTTTAGGCATTGTTCGACGCAGGGGTACAAATGATGTCACACATATCCAGTCTCATCATCAGCTGGGATTTGCATTCTCCTATGTCAGCTTCTCTCTCAGAAGGTTTTATTCCTCCCTGCCACATGGCTGCCACCATTGCAGAGGCTGTATTATCATAACTGCATATCTACAAAGTTCCTCTCTTCTGTAGAAAAATCCTTACTTTATCTTTAGATTATTAGAGTTTTAAATTCTGGGTTGACCACTCACTCCTTCCTTTAAAAGATTGATTTTATTTTTAATTGTGTGTGTGGTGGGGGAGGGGAGAGGCAGAGAGATGCACACACTCACAGAGAGACAGACACACACACACACACAGATGTACACATTCACTCTCTCTCTCTCTCTCTCTCTCTCTCTCTCTCTCAGAGTAGGTGGCCATGCACAAAACTGCAGGTACCTGCAGAGGCCAGAAGAGGGCATCCTATCTCTTAGAGCCAGAGTTACCAGCAATTATGAGCCACCCACGTGTTGACTGAGGTTTCTATCCCACCAGGTCCCACATCTGTCTAGTTCCAAATAAACACACAGAGGCCTACATTAATTATAAGCTGATTGGCCTATTAGATCAGGCTTTTATTAACTCTTACAACTTATATTAGCCCATAATTCTTGTCTGTGTTAGCCATGTGGCTTGATACCTTTTTCAGCAAGGCAGTCACATCTTGCTTGTTCTGTGGGTGACAACTGCAGACTGAATCTTCTCTTCCCAGAATTCTGGTGTTCTCATTGCCCTGCCTATACTTCCTGCCTGGCTATTGGCCAATCAGCATTTTATTAAACTACAATTGACAGGGTACAGACCATGGTCCCACAGCAACCTGGGAACTTGAACTCAGGTGCTCTCTGCAAAAGCAGTCCTCACCCTTAAACCCTGAGCCCTCTCTACAGTCAGATTTTGGATGTATTTCTGAACCAAAGAGTATAGACTAGAGCTGTGATTGGAATGCTTATGATCACCCAGCATCAGATCCACATGCAACAAACCAATCTTAAAGGTGATGGGCAAATCAGTCTTAAAGGTGATGGAATTAAGAAACAGGAGGTTTTGGTTGGGAAGTCTTAATGAATGAAAGCTTGAACCTAACTTTTTATTATTATACTATTTATACTATATAGGAATTCAAAGTAATTGTCACCTATAAGGATTCTGCTGTCTCCTTGATCTGGGACATCTCAGCCTCCAAAATTATGAGCAATAAATTTCTTTTTTATATAAATTACCCCCAGACAAAGACATTCCATTAAAGCAGCTGGACCAGGTCCAAGACAATCATGCCCAGAGAATATAATGGCTGATGAGCAGAGGGGCAGTCCTGGTCATGAGGATTATGGAAAAATCACAAAGACAAAGGGTGGCGGGTCGCTGCATTGGGGTCTCCACTGAGGATTACCCAGGGGAACATGGATGAAGACCTTTACCACGAAGAGTTTTTTTTTTCTTATACCCTGGAATTATCAAAGGTTGTCCAGGAAGCAACCAAGACCCCTTCCAGATCCTGGCCCTACTTACTTGGTGTGTGGTTCCATCTTCAGGATCCCAGGGATGACTGTTCTGCCATCCAAACATAACCGACACACTCAGAGCACAAAACAGGGGCAAGGCAAAGGCCAGGCCAGTTGTATCTATTTTTTAATTAGAAAGACATCTTTCTCTGAAAATTCTCTTTATATCCTTTTTACTTGAACTGAGTCATACAATTATTTCTAGCTTTGAGGTGTTTGGGGAACGGGAGTATTTTAAATCAGGGACATTGGGATCTCTCAAACAAAATAGAAACATTGATACTGATGAGGAAGAGGGGAATGGGTATTAGAGAGGCATTGAGCAATGTCAGCAACAGCTACAGAAACACAAGCAAGAAGCATATGCTGGACCACATGTTACTTCTTACAGTCGTATCTCCTTTCCCAATTGAAAGAAACTTCTTATCACTTGTCTCAAGATGGAGAATCAACTCCTTGTTGGTGGCATGGGACTACGCTTCCATGGGATTGTTTCTAGAAAAAAATTATAAGCCACCATCCCATGTGAAAGATACCATGGTCTTCTTGAGAGATGCTTGATCTGAAACTGGAACTGGTGACAGATGTTGTATTGTTTAGTGTTATGAAAACTTAACACAAGCTAGAGTCATTTGGGAATAGGGAAACTTATTTCCTAGAGCAAACCTGTGGGGGATATTCTTGATTGGTGAGTGATATTGGAGGGCCCAGAACTCCCTGGACTGATGGCCCTGGGTATTATGGGTGCTGGGTAGGTCATGAGGAGGAAGCCGGTAAGCAGCACTCCTCCATGGCATCTGCAAGACCTCAGCTCCTGGATCCATGTTCCTGCACTGTTTGAGTCCCTGCCCTTCCTCACCTTGATGATGGATTCTAATGTAGAGGTGTGAGGTAAAATAAATCCTTTCTTCTCCACGTTGCTTTTGGTTATGGTGTTTTATTTCAACAATAGAAGCCCTAGCTAAGACAGTCATGCAATGTTCTTAATTTAATGATAGGATATATTTCTAAATCTTTTTTAGACATATAATTCTGTAGATTGAAGTTAGAAAACTGAGCAGTGTTGCCCCCTTTGACATATTGAGTTATACTGAGCAATAGCGCAAAACTTTTACATCTTTTGAAATTATGATTCTTTTTGTAAATATGTGTGTATGTGTGTGCGCATACGCACATGCCCGTTTCTCTGTGTGTCTGTGTGTGTCTCTGTGTGAGTATGTGCACATGAGTGTTGGTACCTGTGGAGATCAGAAGAGTGGAATTCCTCGAGTTGGAGTTACAGGCAGCTATGTGCTGCTTTACTGGTGCTGGGAACCAAACTCGGATCCTTCGCGAGATCTGTACACTCCCTTAATCACTGAGTTATCTCTCCACCCCCAAGCTCCAGCATCCTAATTGTGCATGCAGACCCTTCTAGTCCAGGCGACCCCTGAAATCATCTCATTAGGTCAGCAAAACCGAGCAGTGATTATGCTGAGGCCAGTCTTGGTCCATGACTACCTTAGGCTTCCAAAGTAAGTTGAGCCAACCACATGGTGGCCAGTGGAACAGCTACTTAACCTTGCCACCTGTGGTCTCAAGAAACAGCAACAAAGGAAGCCAGAATTTCGCTCGAAGTGTTTTTTAAAGGCTAAAATCTGTGGTAGTATTTTATTTTCCACTTCATAGGATCAGGAGGTCATAGAATATTGGGGTTGGAAAGGAGCCTGGTGATCATCAGGCCAAATCCTTTCATTTTTCTCTAGTTCTCTGTGCAAATCTCATCTAATCTTATCATGTAAGAAACCTCATCATCTGCAGAGCTGTGCTGGTGGCTACACTCCTGTGGGCTTGAAGGTTTAAATCACAGACCCAGATATGATTTGGAGAGAAAGGCTCATTTTTTTGCCATGTGGAAGAGGGAAGGGAAGGAGTCTGAAACATTTTGCTCTCTGCCAGAATCTTTTTATGGGCTGATTTTTTTCCTTCCTGCTTTGACTTTGCCATTATTAAATAATTACAGAAAAGATGTGGAATGGATGTACCCTCCACCCGATGCCCACACTTGGGAGGTCCCTGCGTTTTGCTTTCAACAGATATAGCAATGAGAGAGAGAGAGAGAGAGAGAGAGAGAGAAAAGAGGTGGCAAAAAGATTTAGTTTTTTTCTGAATAATTTAGGGGTAAATGCATTTTGGTCATCAATTCTTCAGTGTGTATTTACTAAAAATAAGAAATTGTCTTATATTAACATAGTATAACAACAAAAACATAGGAAATTAACATTGTGATAACCTGCTAACTAATATATAGACTTTATTCGAGTTCCTCCATTATTCTAACAGTGCTGCAGATAGACAAGGAAAACCCAGGTATCATAAGATATGAACACATTCAGTTATCATGATGTCTCATCTTCACAGAACAGTTCTGAAGTCTTCCCTTATCTTTCATGACCATGACAGCTTGGCAAATATACTTCAGCCATTTTTTATGATTCCAGGTTGAGTTTTTAGACCATTAATATTCTATTCTATCCACAGCCTGAGAGAAGGGATTGGTGTGACTTTTAGCTTGTGATTAAATGCCAAATGAGTCCAGTCTCCTTGGGATTACACCCTGCTGTTAGTAGCAGGAGGGCATGCAAGAGCTGTTAAACCTAGGCTTCACTTTGGAGGACCAAAGTCTGTACCCACCAGTGGCAAGGCAGAGGCCCCATGATTTTATGAGATGTGATCCAGAGGTGGGAAACCAATTTTGACTTTTCTCACAATGTAGGGTGATGCCCTCTGCAGAAACCAACTACATGCAAGCCTCACTCACAATGATGGGTTGTCACAAATGAAGGATTGTTTTGTTTGTTATTCACTAAAACCTAATTAAAACCAAGGTTAGCAGGGCATCTGCCAGTATCCGACATCTTCTCTCTTGCCTTCCCCAGGCCCATCATCAGTCTATAAGATCCATTGGCTTTTAGTGCATTAGGCAAATTTACTATAATTGCAGAGAGGAAAAGGAGCAAGGGGCCCATGACACCACTGGGCCAGTACACTATTCCTTTCCTCTAAGTCACACAGACTCTAAGAAGGAGCCCTAAATTGCCTTTATTGATTGGCAAACCTCTAATAGATCATATTTCATTGAGCAAAGGACAGGACCCTCAAAGAGAGCCCTTTCTCCTCCTGCAACCTTTGCCGGGGTCTTGTCTGGAAGGGAAACGTATCTGCGGGGTTAACGACAACTAGAGAGAATTAGAATGAAGACATCAGTTTCATCAAAGATGGGTCTGAGAAGGACCCAGTGGGGCCTTTTCCCACCTCTGACTGGTTCAAACTGGATTTCCTGCCCCAGTGTTATATACAGAGACGTGACCCTCAGGATTCTAATTTCCTAAGCTGAGCTGGCCCCTGAGTCCTCTGCAGCAGTGACTTCCACATGCACCATGGAAGAACACATCAGAGGGTGGTGTGGTAATAAATCCCACAAAGCAGGACAGCCAGACTCTTGTCTAGTATCAATCCTTAGCCGTTGTCGTCCATTCAGTAGCAGCGTACAAGTTCCTTAAAAATGAACTGTGCCCGTAGCACACTAGATTAGATGTCTGTGGATAGCACCGTGGATGACCGCAGTCCCAGGCTAAGTGAAAGGAGAAAGTGAATGGAACACCTGCATTAATCTCTCGTTGCTCCCGGACTGCAGATGCGAGGTGACCAGCCGGCTCACACTCCGGTTATGCTGACCTTCCCACAGTGACGAACCATGCCTCTTCAAATCGTGAGTCAAACCAAATACCCCCTTCCTTAAGTTGTTTTTGTTTGATATTCTGTTACAACAACAGGAAAAGTGGCAAATACTATACCAACCGTCCTAAGGATAGTTTCCATAAGTTTGAAATGTTTACTACAAAAACAAACACAACAAAACATAGAAAAACATGCAGTTCTTTTTTTTTAGAAATATTTTCTCTCCTTTTTTATTTAAGACTTATTTTTACATATATTGATATTTTGTCTGCATATATGTCTATGTGAAGGTACCATATCCCCTGGAACTGGAGATACAGACAGTTGTGAGCTGCCATGTGGGTGCTGGGAATTGAACCCAGGTCCTTGAGAAGAACAGCCAATGCTCTTAACCACTGAGCCATGTTCCCAGCCCCCCAAAACATGCAGTTCTTAACTCACTGTTTTCTCTCATAGAATTGAACCTGGGTGATAAAGCAAATACAAACCTCATCAGCTATGGTCGGTAAAGTAGGACGGGTCACAGGAGAAACGGAAGAAGGGAGAAGATGAAAGGAGAGGAACAGAAGGAGAGGAGAAGGGGGGAGAATGGGCTTTGCAAGGTTTCTCTTATAAACAGTGACCCTATGTTGAAGCCCTGGTAGGGGAGGAGGTAGTTGAAAGGGAGATGCTTTCCCTTGACAAATTAGTACGTTTAACAGACATGAGAAATTCTAGAACTTGAAGCTGGCCTCCAAAGGAAACACACAAAAGGCCTGGACTCCATACTTACCAAAGGAATGGTCCTGGGGACAAAACTCTGCCAGGCCCAGAATGTGTGGGGACTCTTACATCCCACTAAAACACAAAATAAACAAAAACCCAACTACGCTCTCTTTCAAAATTAGGAGGGGGCTGAAAAGACAGCTCAGCTGTTAGGAGCGCCTACTGCTCTTGCAGAAGCCCTAAATTTGGTTCCCAGCACCTGCATCACACAGCTCACAGCCAACTTCAATCCCAGCTCCAGGTTGGAAATCCAGTGTTCTATTCTGGCCTCTGTGATTATTTGAACCCATATGCAAAAAGCCACACAGTGATACGCACATATGCATATAATTTTAAAAAATAATGGAATCTTTAAGACAAATTTCCCTTCCAAGACTTGAATATAAACAGTGAAACAAACTAAAACTGTCTTTGTGAAGAGAATAGAGATTGGAAGCAATATGGGGCCAAGCTACTACAAGGAAGTTTACATATACATTCATGGTCTCATGAATTCCTATAAATTGTAGTAAGGCTATGAGCCCACAGGGAGGGAAACACACACACACACACACACACACACACACCAGGTCAGCAGAAGAGGACCCATGTTTGGCTTTGTGTAGCAGTTGGGCACTGGTGAGCATGGATGTAGAGAGAGCCGGATACACATTCAGAGCCAGAGTAAATTCTTTCTGAATTCCCACTGTCTCCTTTCCCCGGAAGTAGAAAGAGCACCAAGGGAAGATGGTATAATACAGCCCCCCCTCTCCCTCATACCTGTCTGGCTCAAGAATGGCCTGGAAAATGAAATTCATTTTGGCAATTGTGATGGCTATTCTTAGTCAACTTGACTACATCTGGAGTTCACTAAAACCCAAGCTCTGGGTATACTTGTGAGGGATTTTTTTCTTCACTACATTATTTAAAGTAGGAAGACCCACTTTTATTCCAGATCTTTTGAGGTGGGGAGATTCACCTTTAACCTGGGCCACACCTTCTACTGGCAGGCTATATGGAGGCCATGGAAGAAGCAAGCTTGCTCTCTTAATCTGCTTGCTTTCACTCTTGCTGGCATTGGAGCCTACTTCATTGGGATTCTGCTGTATACGGAAGACCAGTTGAGACATTCAGCTTCATGAACTGAACAGCTACTTATTCTTTGAACTTTCTGTTGATAGACAGTCATTATTGGACTAGCAAGACTACAGTCTGTAAGTCACTCCAATAAAGCCTCTTTATGTATAGTTATTCTATAAATCCATTCCTCTAGAGAAACCTGACCAATATGGTGATAAAGACAGGAGACTGAGGGCCTTCTCAGAATAAAAGCCCTCTTCACCTCATTGCTTCTTAATTGCCTTCTCATTGCCTCTCCAGAACAAATTTCCTTCAGACTTTCAGACAGTGATACCGCATAAACAAGACAGAGCTGTTTAAAGGGGAAGAAGTAAGTCTCCTGAGATGCTTGGGGTCTACAAGGATGGAGAGGTGAGCCCTGCATGGTGCCACCTAGAAGTGGAAGAAAGGAGTCACAGGATGGGCGCTTCTCTCATCTTCACACCTGGCCAAGCCTATTGGGCCAGCCCTGAAAGTTTGTCAGGCAGACAAAAGCAGATAATGCCTCTGGACCTGCTGGGAACTGTGAAGTCCCGTTCCCATCAAGTGATGGTGCTAAGGAACCGAATAAAACCTCCACAGCAGGGAAACTGGCAGTGCCACACCTGGGGTGAGAAGGGAAGCTGCCAGGCATTCTGAGCTTGTGGGGGTACAAGCATGGCATCGTCCAAAGAAGCCATATTAACAGAACTTTCTCAGAGCCATGTACCACCTGTCCTCATAGAAGGAACCAGGCTGTCTTTTCCTACCCCAAATCCACTCAGGGAGGCTAGGGGTGCAGGAGGCAGAGCCCGATTTCACAGAGAGGCAAACTGAGGCACAAGTTCCTGGGAGAAGCATTTTCTTGTGGTCATAATGTGATCACAGACTAGAAAAGTCCCAGACTCCTTCAGACCAACAGGACCTTCTTCCTCCTGAGGGATGCCCTTGACAATAGCTTCCCGGCTCAGACCTGAGGCCAGTCGGCCTCAACCTCAAATCCCATCATAGACCCAACTCGGGCCCTACCCTGGTCACCTGATATAGATGGCCACTCTAAAAGGACAGAGAGATGACCTTCAGTCCATAACCTCCTGGTTCCAATGACAAAAGTCTCATGTCTTTGAAAGAGATTGTTGAGAGCTCATCAGGCAGGGTGAGTTTGGCCCATCTCTACCACTGGCCGTTTGGAACCAGTGGGCAGGCACAGTTAAAAGTGGAGTTCAAAATCTGTAGCATTCATACTTGGAGAGTCTCAGAGAAACCTCACTGCCCAGGCCTGGTGTAAACCTGCATATTCAGAATAGATTAGGTGCTCACATACCCTCCCTTTTCCCCAGTGAACCTCCTGGAGAAAGGCCCCAGATGAAGAGAACTACTAAATCCCAGCTCTGTGTGCCAGGTGGACCTTTGTACATGCCAGCCTGGGGACAGGAGTGGTGGCCATGGAGTCTGTCAGAGCCAAGACGGTGCCGCCAGCCCTGG
>LOEQ01000245.1:270100-305421 GCA_001685075.1 Bramus lutescens | reverse complement strand
CCTGGTCGGTCATCCTATGGCTGCTGTCCCGACTCTACTCCTTCTCTGTTACGGTCAGTTATATACATCATTTGTATACGGTGCCTTTCCAGAACCCACGCATGTTCACTCCAGACTACCCAACAAAGGCCATGCGCAAGCCAGCACACTGCAGTGCTTGCGGGACTCAGGTGCATTTTTACACTCAGGATACAAGGGCAGGGCTGAGCTGAGTAGCCACAATACAGTCCATATGGCCTGTGGAGATTTACTGCCTGGCCCCTTACAGAGAGGGCTTGCCCCGCCTGCGTTACAGAACTGCCGTATTGTATTTAATTCTGAACATTACACTGTGAATGGGCACCACTCTCCTGTGTGGAGAGACAGAGTGTTTT
Organism: Bramus lutescens; assembly: GCA_001685075.1. Classification (NCBI taxonomy): domain Eukaryota; kingdom Metazoa; phylum Chordata; class Mammalia; order Rodentia; family Cricetidae; genus Bramus; species Bramus lutescens. The sequence continues at coordinate 305,047 of LOEQ01000245.1, read as the reverse complement.
AGTAATTTACCTCAGATCGTACAACAGTAAGTGAAAGAGAAAGCCTGAAACCAAGTTCGCTCACTTCAAAGCCCAAATGGATAGTTGTGCCCATCTGCGACGTTTTCAGTGGGCTGACGGGAAGCTGGGTAGCGATACAGTGAAAACTCCATTCTCCAAATGAGTGTCGGGTTTAAGTGAGGTCTAGTTTAGGCTTACATGGCCATCCTTGGCCTTTTCCGCACAGGTCTCACATGATAGGACCTCTCTTTAATACTTCCCAGGCAGCAACTCACAGCTTGTAAATAAACCAGAAAGGCCAGGCAGCCAAGAGCAGCTCCTGGCCAGGCCAGCCAGAGTTACCATGGCGACGAAGTCATTTCCATTACAAACCCTGCAATGGGCTTCTAGGAGGTGATTAATGGTTGACCTCTGGGGGCTGGGAACCCTCTGAAGAAGTTATCTGGGGAGGGGACGATGATTAGGCTGATGCAAGGGTGGGGCCATCAACTCCTTTCCTTCCTAGTTATGGAGGTAAAGGTTTAAGATGGGGATTCAGAGATGAAAATGTCCATTCCCTGATTCCTCACGCCCTAAGAACTGGCCAGAAAGTACTCACACCGTGGGAAATACTCTCCAGCCTTGAACTGGGGCTGCTAAACCCAGAGAAGCAAAAACAAGAGAAGTCATAAGGGCAAACATTAGGTTGTGAACTGGCTTATTTTTACTGGATACAGGGCACCCACTGGGCAAAGGAAGAGGTACGAAGCGAACTGGGAGTGGCAACAAGCATGTAGTAAAAAGTGGGGGCATCCCATCTCCTCGGAGGGCAAAGAAATCAGTTTCTACACACTCTGGAAATCAGTCGGAGAAGGAACAGCCAGCCACCAGCCAAGGCTTAAACTATGATGAGATTCCTGTCCAAGGGACAGGAGACTTGAGAGCACTCAGATGTCTGTTATCCTTACCTACCTCCAGGGAGTATGGGTTGACTATCTGCCAAGTGGGGTGACCTGGGTTCTGTACCCCAACCATCAATGTCTGTTGCAAGGCCATTTTCTCTTTCATGGACAGTTTTTCTCTGCTAACAACTGGATGGTTCTCACTGCCCCGTCATTGTTTTGGTTTGGCCCTTGTTACTGTGGGTGAGTCACTCTCTGCCTGGAGTTTGACTGGGGGTGGTTGGGCATTATCTGTATTGCTATAAGAATCCCAGGAGCTGGATTGAATCTGTTTCCTCCTTTTCTCTGAGATGGCATAGCTTTGAGGTTCAGATGGTAGAACTGAGAGGAGGAGAGAAGGGGTCTCACTGCTCTGGGGTCTGAATTCACGGTTTAGAAGTGAGGAAATTCGGAACCCAGAGGTCGGGAATCTTCTATGGACTGGTTAGAGTAGCAATGGGGTCCATGGTGGAGACCTAACATTCCAGTTGGCCCAGTTGGGCCAGGCCTATTATCTGGCCAGAGGACCCCTGAGAAGTCAGACTAACTTTCAACCCTGCTAAAGAGGTGGTTGGAATACTTAGACCTTTAATGACATAATTGCGCTTTCCCACAAGTCGAATCAGTTCCTACAGGTTATCTATGAGCTCAAGCTCTGTTCATATTGCACTGATGCCGATCCGTGTGTGCAAGGTGAAAGCTTGGCAGCAGCAGTGGAAAAAAATGCTGGTAATCTCACACACACGCACACACACACATGCACACGTACATGCACATACACACACGCACACGTGCACACGTACATGCACATACACACATACACGTTAAACATAGTCATCTAAAATGCAATGAGCTAATATATATTACATAAATAAATAATAATATCTATCTATCTACATAGAGATATAGACATTAGTTCTTTATTAAACGCTTCCACTGGCCTCCTCCAGAAATGCCAGAAGGCAGCTGTGTTTTTGCTTTATCCCGTGGCTTCCTCCTCTTTTAGACTCTTCACTACTTCTCAACCACCCTTACCTTCTAGATCATTGCCAAGGATGCTAACCTCTTCTCTTTCAGGCTCCCTGTCCCCGAATCAGCCCTCGACGCCCCTTCCTATATCTACGTCCTATACTGACTGACTGCAGCAGAGCAACATGGGCCTTGCATGGTTGGGGTCTGCTTTTCTTGGGAATCAGGCTTGTAGAAATAGCCGTGCCTCTTCTTTGCAAAAATAAGCACAAAATTCCTATTTGGCACGGCCTTTAGAAGCAAGCAAGGAGAATGGGTGCTGTGGCTTCCCCATAGGAGAGCCGCCTGGGGCTGCATCAGGATATTATCGACGTGTGAGTTCCAGTCATTGCGGATTACACGCGGCCTGGTTTTCATCTCAGTTTGACTTTCCCTGCCACTTAGTGTGTGCCTGGCCTTCCTCCCTGTCAGGCAGTATGTCTTCGGGGAAAATAAATTAATATTAATATTAGCCTAAGTAACAAATGGTTGGGAAGGTAACAGCGCAGAACAAAACGGAGTGGAATGATTTCCAAACCACCCACGGGAAAAGAACTCTCATCCCTCTATCTTAGCGAAGGGGGCCGGACCATCTTTGGCTGAGGACGCCGTTCTCTGAAAAGGAGCACAGTGAATATCCAGGGCTGGGGAAGCAGTCAAGGAAGTCTAGCCCTGCGGCCAGCTTGAGCTCCTTCTTGCCCCTCCTTTCTCTCCTCCAGTCTCTCTCCCAGGTTGCTCTAGCAGCTTTTCCCCTGGCCCCTGGCCCCCACTGTGTCAGCCCCTACCTGTTCAGCATCTCTCTCTCCCCAGGGCCCTGTTCTCAGCTAGGCAGCTGATAAACTGCGCTCCGGTGATAATGGATGGTAATAAGTTAATGTGCTACCCCTCCTGGTAGCATTTGCATTCTGACAGGGTCTTTCTGAAGAAAAATCGTTCTTAACAACAAAATGACTGGGATTGGGAGCATTCCAGCACCTGCGTCTAGCATGTCTAAGGAAATAAATTTGTGACAAGAGGCATTTTGATTCCTCATTTCGTACTGTGCCTTTTCCCAGTCGGAGACCAGAAAGAAGTTTCTTGCGGGCAGGAAAGAGGGCAGTTCTGCTGCTGAAACAAGGCCTGGGACAGGAAAGTAACCTCCACCTAAGATGCAAGGAAAAGACACCCCCGGAGACACAACATCTGAGAAATAGAAGGGGAATAGAGTGAGGAAACCCCCAGAAGAACAGAGCTGACATATCTGGGCTATGCATGTATCTACCTCTGCATTAGGGGGCTGGCACAACCTTTGCAGTCAACAACTGCCTTTGGGGTAAAGTCACATTAGAAAGGCTGTTTCCATGGGCCTGGCTGCCAGCCAAGGGGGTGGGGGAGGAGTAAGCAGTGGATGAGGCATGGAGATATGCTCTAGAATGGCTGGACTGTCAGGGACCCATAGAAGCCACATGCCAGCTAGGCCCCTCTCTGATCTACACCAGTCGCCTGGTGGTCACAGGTGCTCTAGCTCTGCAGAACTGACAGGTGTGGCCAGACCACAATCCAGGGTTACTAGCACCAGCTGTCCACAGCTCTTTCTGGGAGGCCACCCTGCATTCTATTTCAAGACTGAAGAAACAAGGCCTTCACATATGGATTCTACATCCTAGCTCAGACTTACTAGTATCCTCTTCTGCTCTTTGTAGGACAGACAGTCCTGTTCTCCATCAGCATAACCTGATACAGAGGAACCTGCCTCGTGTCTTTTCATTGTCCTGCCTTCCACACTTAGAGAGGATTCTTTATCCTGGAGCTCAGACACAACAGTACCTAACCCAGTCTCCTTGTCTCCCACCTTCCAGGTCCCTTTCTAGAGGATTCGGAACAAACCATTGCCTCCTGCAAAGTGGACACTAGAGCAATGAACTCGGCTGGAGCACACCGAACACAGGACCAGATGCATCTCAAAATAAACAATTGCTTCTTTGAAATTGCTGTGGGTGCTGCCATCTGGCCACATGGGCAGGGACTTTGGGGGGCTACTATTCCACCACACAGGAAGCAGAACCCGAGAGATATCAGTCAAAACACTCTGGATTTTAGTGAGAGAAGAAAAGTTCAAGAGATCTATTGTGCAACACAGTGACTATTTTTAGTAAGGATGTACTGCAACTTGAAATAAATAATATTAAGATTTCTTAATAACTAGTAGAATATGCTCTGTATTCTCACACTGCTATGATTTGAATATTGTTTAATCCTTGTGCTAGGATTTCAGTCCTCTGTGTGGTGATGTTGGGAGGGGATATGGGTCTTTAAGAGGTGGGGCTTAGGGGAAGATCCCTAAGTAACCAGGGTGCCGCCCTCTGGACAGATTAATGTAGTTCTTATGGGCCCCGAGTTCTCTCTAGAAAGAATTGTAAGAGAGATCTTGATCCACATTGGCTCTATAGATCTTTTCAGGTTATGTGAGCTCTCCTTCTGGAATACACATCTTCTACCATGCCATCTGCCACTAGACCCTCACCAGAGCCTAAAGCAATGGTGTCCCGATATTAGACTTTCGCTTTTCAAAACTACAATTGTAATAAATGTAGCACTTGCTTCAGATAGTTTAATATACTAATGAAAAATATTCTAGCAAACACTACAAGAATGATAACTATGGTTGGGGTTTCCCACAGCAGATGGCCAGATGCTGATTTGTGTGTAGAGTGTTGGGGATCCAACCCCAGGGTCCTGGTTTTTATGGACTGAATTCATGCAGATTATGTTTTTCTGCAACACTGCAGGATATTGTCTTTTACAAGATGGACAAGTACATCTATTTTTTTCACTCCTTTTTCGAGAGACAATCTACTAAGCTTATACCTCAACCTGGATTCAATAGATCCAGCTGGTTAGAGAAGTGACCCTGCCTGGGCAGGATAATAAAGAAAGACTGTTGAGTTTGGGGGAAAAAAAAAGAATGATAACTATGAAATCATGCATATGCTAATCCTTTGACTTAGCCACCCCACAGCATACCCATATAGGAAACTATTATCCTGTGACATAAATGCTCTTATAACCATACGATCTAAAGTATGCCCACCAAAGGCTCATATGTTAAAAGTTTGATTCCCAGCTGGTGGTGCTGGTGAGAGGTGATTGGATCAGCAGCAGCAGATCAATCCCTTAGTGAGTTCAGAAGAGACTTGGTTAGTTGAAAGAGGTGGGTCACTGAGGGCTTGTCTTTGAAGGCTATATCTTATTTCCTGATCCTTTTGAATTCTTCATCCTGACCACCATGAAACGACCTGTTACATCTCAGCACAGGCTCAGAAACAACGGAACTGAGAGACCAAGAGCTAAAACCTCCATACCCAGGGGCAAAAACAACAACAGCAAAAAAACCCTTTTCGTCCTTAAGTCAGCTAACATAAATATATACAATTTTGTCAATTGAAAAATAAAATAATAATGGTCTAGGTGGCCTTGGAGGTGGAATTGACACAGATGACAATTATAGGCAAGTGAGCTGCAGTTTGGTCAGAAGAAGATTCAGACAGGCAGCTCTCTCTAAAAATAGCTATCTTGGGAGCTCATGAGCTCATGATCCCTGGGGTGTTCAAGCCGAGGCTCAAAGATGTCTATAAGAAAGAGACACCGGCAATCAAGCACTCAAAGATGGCTGGCCGAGTCAACTTCTAATGGTTGTTTAAAGAATTGTGTTTGTAAAAGGCTTCTGATTGGATAGGCAAATATTGATTGGGCATCGTTGCCTCACTTAGAATCACCACATCAGGTTGGGAGGGACGGAAAGGTAAATTAACATTTATTGAAAATCCATTACACACTGGACACATTATCTTTAATCTTCACAGAGTATGAGGAAGGTTTTTTTTTTTTTNTTTTTTTTTTTTTGTAATTCCTGTTTTGCAGTGAGAAAAAGCAATTTCAGAGATGCTAAGAACCTTGCCCAAAGTCACATTACGCTTTCAGGTAGTACTTCTACAGTGGAGTCCAAGACTGTGGCTGTCTACCATGTACCATGCCCTGCTTCTCTTGAATGTCCTAACTCCATCTCTTGTCTAGCTAACCCCCAGGTGCCCTATTCTTCTCTTTGCCTCCATGGAGAATGAACTTTTGCAGTAACTGATGGACCAGCCAGAATCTGTCACAAAGGCAGACTCACCAGGCAGAAAGATTCCCGTGTGATAGTGTTGGGTACCTGCCGGCTAGCGTGCATGATTCCCACAAGCAGTCAAACAAGCAGCAACTGTCTTCGCCCAGGCAAGTGGATCTCCAATGGACGGTTTGGAGAGCCTGGGCCCCTTCCCATGTTGTTGCTGCCATTTGAAGTGTGGGGTCTAGAGTTGGGAAAGCTGACACTTTGGCGGTTTACAGGCAAATTGAAGTACTGTTTACAGGAGCCCCAGCATCCCCCGGGGAAATCAGAAGCCCAGACATGTAACTGCTTCTTTGGCAAAAAAGCATCAGCCTGCACAGTGATGTGAGACTTCAGCTGGTTCTGGGATCATGACCAGTTCAGGCACTGATGCGTGAGGTACAAGGTGTCAGCGGGAATGCCTTAGGCCATTGCTGGTAGAACAACAGCTCTATGCAGGAGACAGTGCTCCTTCCTAGAATCTAAGCATCACCTTTCATGCAGCTTTACCCTCTCTGTACCTGCTTCAGCCTCCTGAGGAAACTGAGGCAAGCTAGAGAGCTGGTAAGGACTCCAGAGTTAGTGCTCAGTTAGAGTATTGGGTCCCAAGTCCAGAGGAAGTTGATGTAACTTGAGCCAACAATCCAAGAGGTCAACCATTCCAGATGCCTAGAGAAGCAGAAAAAAGTGTCAGAGGTGGAACAGGGTAGAGCCAGAGAAGTCTGCAGACCCTCTCTGCCCTGAGGCCAGGCCTAGCATAAGACTCCACTTCTCTGGCCCCACTTCCTTTTGTTTCTATGGCAGGGTCCAATGAAACCTTGATTGTGAGTGTAGAATTTACTCCAAGACCGCGCTTCCTCTTCTACCTCCTTGAAAACGTAACCGAACCTCTCAGCTCCTTCTCAGCCCTTTCTCTGCCATAGGTCAGAATGAACCGGTAAGTCTCACCTGACCTCACCTTCCTGTGATCTGTCTTCATGAAAACGAAGCCTCTGATAACCTAAAGAAATAGACACCAAACCTGAATCCTGAACAAGAGATTCATTTTAGCAGGTGCTCGGAAATCAAAAGAAACTCTTGGAATCCAGTGTCAGTCAGCAGCATGGGACCCAACAGAGACCTAAGGGCGGTAGCCTGGCAGGGAAGGTGATGTGAGCAGCTGAGGAAAGGTAGTGACAGCAGGTAGCATTTCATCTGCATTGGAGCTGCCCCTCCTCCTCCTTTCAAGGGTCCTGGCATGGGCCTCTTAGCTGATGCACAGACCAAGGCTAGAGACTCTTTCCAAGGGGAGTTCTATGCTGTGGGCGGGAAATGTGCTCACTCATTTGCTAAGTTAGTCAGCCCCAAGTTTCTCTGTGGATTTCCACCCACCATGGATGAGGCAGGAGGGGTGGGCAGGCAGGTTAGAAGCGTGAGGCGCACGGATTCGTAATCAGGATTTACCAGATCCTCTTAGAGGGAGTCAGCATTTGTGGGGCAATGAGATTATTTACAGAGTTATGAGCCACAGTCATGGCTGGTGAAAAACAGACGCCATAGAAGGGAGCAGGGGCCGGAGACAGCCCCTAGAGACTTTACTGTTCTTAGAGCCTTCAAAAAAATACTGTTTAGACCACAGCAGAACTCACAACATACCTCACAGCAGGAATTATTAGAACATAGGATAGTTCTGAATATTAAATATTAAGGCCTGGGTTAATGGTTTAAAGATGATAAGGAAAGGATTTTGTTGCTTTTTGTTGTTGTTGTCCTCTTTTTTATTTTTATTTTATTATTTATTTAGTGCCACGGGTAAAGATTGTTCCTTTGTTTTCCGTGTAAAGATCAAGCGATTGTAAGAAATTTAAATCCCCTCAAAAATGAATGGGGAAAAAAGCTGCGTGTGGTTCACATCTATAATTCCAACACTCAGAGAACTGAGACAGACGATGATGTGTTGCAGGCTGTCCCAGGCTATACAGCAAGACTTTGTCCACACAGCTAAGAGTCCTGAGGTGTAGATTTCATAGTCTCTAATCCTGAAGGAGGCCCTGGCCCATCTGATCTGTGGAAGCTCGCATCAGAAGTTCATTCTCAAGTAGGCTTCAAGACTGGTCTCAACCCCAAATGGCTCCATCAAGCCAAGAGTGGGAACTCCAAGGAGCTGATTGACTCTATCCTTGATCCCTCCCTTTCCTTGTTCAGATGCATGGCCGTGGACTCACACCTGTTTGCAGGACAAACCTCCACAAGTTCACTGGGTGAAGTAGGGGTTAGGGAGAGGTATGCACTCTGCTGCTTCCAGGTAAGGGCTGGAGCCTGGGAGCCACAGGCATCCATAATTCATGTATTCATATGCTATAACATATTTCCCCTTTTGTCGCATTTCTGGCCAATTGATTTCCCCTGGCCACAAACTTACTGCTTTTAGAACAACATTAATAACAAATGGACTCTGTTCAAACCTACCCTGGGGGAGGAGGACAATGGTTGCGAGAGACTCTTGACTTTGTTTCCCCTGAAAAAGGGGTGGGGGGCTCTGAGGAGTCAAGGCAGGAAAAGTTAGGCATAGCAGCTGGAGAGCTCCAATCCTGGGCTTTGAGGGTCGACTGATTTGGGAACTAAGGGATGAGCCGTCTCCCTGTGACTTCTAAGTTCACCATCAGAGCCCTCTGACAGAGTTATGAGGGGAGAGGGGGGCATGGTAGATGGCGAGTTGGGGTACAAGAATGAAAATACACAGTTGGACAGCTCCCTAGCATTCTCTGTCCTCCCCAACCCCAGTTCCAGTCACTCTCCCCAAAGTCCTATCTCTGGAGACTTCAATGTCCAAGCCCCAAATTCCCATGGCATATCACCCTGAGACTAACTGAAGCGCTAGGAACCCCCATTGCAACCTGGAGCCTCTGCCAAAGGCTCTGAACACCTCATCAGGAAAGCTAAGAGGTTACTCAGGTCAGGCCGACTCAGAGCCATGAACTGGACCCAGGTGTCTTTGGTGCTGGCCTTCCCTCCTGACTCTACAGACACCTGGGCCCCATTCTCTCATTGCCTCTTTTTGTACAAATCCCAGCCACTATCTTTAGGAGGTACTCCCAAGAGAGTTGTTAGATGCGTAAACAAACGGAGAAATAGTCCGGCAAATCATACTTAGTGAGGGAATTTTCTGTCTCAGGACTCCAGCGATGTAAGACGCTCAGGGAATGGGGGTCTCTAACAGTGGGGTTTTGGAGAAGAGCTTTAGTAAGCTTATTAGCTGTGTAGATTCTGAAGCCCAGTGCATAGAGCCTACCACACCTACACAAGACATTTTTAGGTGGTAAAAATTCTTTCTGTTGTTGCACTTGGGAGGACAGGAGAGTTCAGGGGGACCACACCTCACACAAACCTCTTCATGGAGGAAAGAAAACCAGGATCTGACAGCTCTGGCTGTGTGTGTGTGTGTGTGTGTGTGTGTTCCTTCTCTCCAGGAAGCCCATTCTACCCAAACACTGAGCCAGCCCCACCCTGCTGGTGAGATTATTCCCTGAGCGCATCTGGTACAGGGAGGCTGTGATCCTTGAGGCAAATGGTATAACATTTCTGCTGTTAGCACCAGCACGGTGAGCGCTTACACCAGTCGGGCTCAGGGCTTCTCAGGGAGCTATGCTGTGCGGATCCTACCACAGGCTGTTCCCTCGCAGCCTGCTGGTTTATATCCCTGGAAATCTCCTGTTGGCCCGGTATTGATTTGGCTTTGAGGAAAACAAAAAGTCAGTAAAANTGTGTGTGTGTGTGTGTGTGTGTGTGTTCCTTCTCTCCAGGAAGCCCATTCTACCCAAACACTGAGCCAGCCCCACCCTGCTGGTGAGATTATTCCCTGAGCGCATCTGGTACAGGGAGGCTGTGATCCTTGAGGCAAATGGTATAACATTTCTGCTGTTAGCACCAGCACGGTGAGCGCTTACACCAGTCGGGCTCAGGGCTTCTCAGGGAGCTATGCTGTGCGGATCCTACCACAGGCTGTTCCCTCGCAGCCTGCTGGTTTATATCCCTGGAAATCTCCTGTTGGCCCGGTATTGATTTGGCTTTGAGGAAAACAAAAAGTCAGTAAAAAAAAAAAAAAATACACACCACAGGCCAGAAATAGAACCTGTCCTTTGCAGTTGTAGCAAATACTCTCCCACAGCTGGGTCCATTTTGAACATGGTTCCTCTGAGTGGAGCCCAGAGCCCAGAGCTGCCTGTTGTAGCTAGTCTGTGCCTTACAAGACCACAGGGGCCCAGCTACATTGGGCAGCTTGTCACAGCATTTTATGGGCAGGGTAAATATTTGTGTTATATTCTCAAGCACAGCTTGGAGCCCAAGCCCACTTTATGGCCAGACCTGGGGAAATAGGAAGGCCATGCTGTGTGAACTACAAGAAAACATACTTTCTTGTGGCACACTAGGATGCAGTTTGTACTGGAGGGCAGAGACCGTTTCTGTGCCTGAACAGAGGAGGAGCCTGCAGCTGTGGATGCTTTTAATTCAGATTTCCCTCCAAAATAGGTTAACCCTACATGCCATGTCTTCAGAGTATTTTCTGAACCTGTGCGTGTGAGAGTATCTGTGTGTATCTGTGTATCTGTGTGTGTGTGTGTATGTTTAACTGTGTGTATGTGTATCTATGTGTGTATGTGTATCTGTGTGTATGTGTATCTATGTGTGTGTATCTGTGTGTATATGTATCTCTGTGTGTATGTGTATCTATGAGTGTATGTGTATCTGTGTGTATGTGTATCTGTGTGTGTATGAGTATCTGTGTGTATATGTATATCTATGTGTGTGTATGTGTATTGTGTGTGTATGTGTATCTTTGTGTATATGTGTATCTGTGTGTATGTCTATCTGTGTGTGTATGTGTATCTAGGTGTGTGTATGTGTATTGTGTGTATCTGTGTGTATGTGTATCTGTGTGTATATGTGTATCTATGTGTATGTATATTTGTGTGTATGTGTATTGTGTGTTTATCTGTGTGTGTATGTGTATCTGTGTATGTGTATCTGTGTGTATATGTGTATCTATGTGTATGTATATTTGTGTGTATGTGTATTGTGTGTTTATCTGTGTGTGTATGTGTATCTGTGTGTGTATGTGTATCTGTGTGTATATGTGTATCAGTGTGTGTGTGTGTGTGTGTGTGTCGTGCCTTGGACAGAGAGCAAAGCAGGCTAAGCTTTCCATCTGCCTCCTGCCATCCATGTTCTAAATGTCTCCTCCATCTCCATAGTTTCCACTCACTCCTCTGAGAGACAGTGAGCAGTGTTTTTTTGTTTGTTTGTTTGTTTGTATTGGGTTTTATTTTGTTTGCTTATCTTTTCTTTTTGTAAAGGATTGATTTTATTTTTTCTTCTTTGTGCATACATGTGTGTGAGTGCCTGCTGGGCCAGAAGGTAGTGTTGACTGTGAGCCTCTGCCTTTTGGTATTGGAACCAAACCCTGACCCCCTGCAAGCACTGTTAACCACTGAGCCATCTCTCCAGCCCCTGACATTGACTTTAATTAAGGACCTAACATCTGCCAAGATGTTTTCAATTTACAGCAACTCTGCAAAGCAAGGATTATTATTCTCATTGCAAGGGTAACCAGTATGTTGAGTCAATAGTACCCATGAGATCAATTCAGAAGGAAAATGCATTTTTGTTTGCTACTGTCCTTTTAAACACATTTGAGGTTTGCTTTTCCCCTTGACACTTGGTAAAATCTCTAGTTTCTGTGTTCACTCTTAGGTGATATAAGCCATTTGAAGTCACCAATATAGGTTCCCCAATTAGTTTTATAAGTGTCAGGCTTGGCATAATAATCAACATATTGATCTTTATACAATGATATGCTAATGAAGCCATTATGGCTTTGTGCTGTGTGGAGAACACTGGGAGTCTGGTGATTAACTTTCACTCATTCAGGGTCCCCTGAAGGTCAGATGTTTCTGGGCAGCTGTCCTCTATGTGGTGACTCAGCCATCCAGGCACTTTGATCCATGGTTCTACGACTAATCCATGATTTTGCCCTGGACAACTGCAAAAAGAGAGACTGTAGCCAACCTCCCAGAGAGCTCCCGGTGTGGGAGTCACACTGGGAGCTGCTAAGCTTTCAGTCCCACTTTCCGCCCTGTAACCAGCACGATGTTCTGCTTCCAGGAGCTGGGAAGTGGGTACGTCTCAGAATAAATAGAAACTGAGGAGAATTTGATGAGATTATGACATTGCCTCAGCCATCATGGCCATCCTTGCCTAGCTTAGTTGGTGCAGATGGGCCCTATCACAGGGCAATGGGATGCTCCCCGGTTTCTTTTCAGGTACCTCTCAAAGAGTTGGATCCATGGAGAGAGGTAGAGTAAGAAAAAGGAAAGATTTTTCCTGACAGCCCAGTCTTTGAATGGCTGTAAGGAAGCTAGGCCTGGAGACGGCTAAAATTGCCTTTCCTTACTTACAAGGGACCCTGGGAAAACGGACAGCATTTCTGATGGCTTCGGTTCTGCATCACCTTCCTATTGGCCGCCCTCTCCTCAGTTTTCCATTTTGTTTTTATAATTATATATACTTTTATTTTTCATTTTTATGAAAAATATTCATTCTTTGGTAATTTCTTGCACATGTATTACATATTTTTACAATATTCACACAAAGTTATTCAGGGCCTGTGTTAGGTCAGTCCACCATGGAGTCTGCATTCCTAGGCCATGTTCATTTGTATTTGGCTCCAGAATTAGCTATCTTTTATCCCTTTACAGGTGAGTGCTGCTTCTTGCAACAAACACAGTGTTCCAGTGTTCCAATGTTGGAGCCATTTAGTTTTTGCAGTAACAGAATGAAGAAAGTCATGAATCAACATACTTTCAAGAACACCGGTGTGCGCCGTAGGCAGGAGTCATAGCACAGGAGAGAAATCCCTGCTGTAGGCCTCAAGTGCTGTCTGATGCCATTCTTGGTCTTCGTACTGATGGAAGTTAGGGATCTATTTGTATGCTCCAAATAGTCGCAAGGGCATTAGGTCACATACAGAGGACAACATGTGGATATTAAGGGGGCTAAAGGTGGCCCAAGATCATGTGGTTCTGGACTGGTAGCATTCCAACTTCTACCACACTGAAGTTCTAATCAGCCAGCCAGCTTTATAGAGGTTCAGTGCAGGACGTGGCTCTCTTCTCAGAACTTCTGTTCCCCGTAGGCTCACATTTGTGAAGCAGGAACTCGGCTTCATAACTAGAGCATCTGGCTTGCCTTGAGGTTCCATGAGGAGGAAGGACTCATTTCTGGGTTCTCCACAATGTAATGGATAACACCAAGTGGAGCTCTCCATTGAAGCAAAGTGTCTGCACCCCTCTCTCTTCTGGGGAAGGAAAGCTCTGGGTTGACTTATTCCAGAAGTATCCACTTCTAAATCCCAACCCTCTCTTAAAAAAGAAATTATGTATACGTGAGGGTTGGAGCATGTGTGCGTGAGTGAAGTTGTCTGCAGGCAAGTCCTGAGGGCTGGAGTTACAGGCAGGTGTTACCTGCCCAGTGTGGGCACTGGGAACAAAAGTCTCATCTTCTGCAAGACAGGGCATGCTGCTGACTGCTGAGCCACATCTCCAGCCCCTTTAAATCCTCTGTCAATTTCCAACAAATTGAGAGTATATTATTCCTTTATTATTTAAGCCACCTGAAAGGTTTATTATTATAAGAATATCAGAAAACCTCATGGGACCCAGGAACCTGAATTCACTGGAGTCTAGGGATTATTGTCAGAGCAAGGCTTCTGATTCCTCCAGGACTCTCCCCGTGTCTCACGGTCTTGCTTTTTTCCCTTTTAGTTTATTCTTTCTCTGATTTATAATATTGTGACTTGAGTTCTTCACTTCTATCATGTAATCATTGATACACATGTCATACAGCACAGCTGAAAAGGAGGAGGAGGAGGACTTCCTAACCTCTCAGGCCTGTGACCCACACTCTCAGGACAAGCTGAGTCCCAGAGCCCTTGTCTAGCCCCATCTGTCACCTTATGGACAAGGAGTTGTTATCAGGACACAGCTGCCTACAGCCTTGGGTCACAGAAAAGGTTGAAGAGGAGACAACCTCTCTTGCTGGCAGAATAGGCTGAAGGGCTGGGAATCTCCGGAGGAAGCCACACTCCTCTGGCTGCTCAGCCATTTGGAACTTGAGCAAATGTGCCAACGAGTTCAAACTCTAGCTCCCTGAGCACGGGAAGGTAGAAATTGGTTCTAGTTTGTACATTCACATGGAAATCAAGCCAGCTAGAAAAGCTCCCTCTTCTGGTCTCTCTTACAAATAAAGGCTTCTTTCCTATGCATTAAAAAAAGTTTCTTGGGTTGGGAGTTTATTCAGTGGTCAAGAGCAGTTGCTGCTTTCCCAGGGGAACTGGGTTTTGTTCCCAGCAGCTACAGTGGCAACTTACAACTGCTTGTCATACAGGCCCCGGGGAACTCTGAGGCCCTCTTCTGGCTTCCATGGGCACTGCATGCATAAAATACATATACATGCACCCTGTCAAAGCATTCATACACATAAAACAAAAATAAAACTTTTAAAACTTTTTCTTTAAATAATTAGATGTTCTTTTCAGCAATCTTGTCTGTCCAAAACTGTAAATACATGTGTTCTAGAGCTATGCTTTGCCACTTTCTGATTTTTATGCCTTAAATTATCCCAAGTTCTATCGTATCTGTAACAACAAACAAATGACTAGTCCCAGAGAACAGCTTCCTTTTGCTTGCACCCACTGACACGGCTCTGAGAATGGCAAGGGGAGAACTACGCATGGATGTTGGAAAGAATTTCTTGCTTCCTTCTACAAAAACCCAAGATTCAGTCATAAACACAATAAAAGTTTAAAATGACACCTGATAGGTACTGCTCCACAATTTGCTAATTGGTTCAGAGACTCTTGGGAATCTGCTCCATATTGTTCCTGCTTCATAGCCACATCCTGGACCACCAAGTGGAAGCTTTTCTCTGCCTTCCATCCTCTCACTTGAGATCTACCCTCTAGTCACTGAGGTTTTACTCAGAGCTATACTCTCAAAGGATTCCACTTCTAAGCCATTTTGCTTTCAAAGAAGCCAGATTTCAGATTTTAAGACAGGGGAATCAGGAAGGCTGAAGGAAGAGGGGAGTCATTGCAGAATAACCTTGACCTTGGATTTATTTATCTGCAGCTTGGAGTATAGAAACTTCCCTAAGAAGGAGCTGAGACAAGTCTAAAGAGGAGGGCAGAGGGATGAGTTTGACAAGGCAGATACGTGTTCAGACATTAGATGGTAGCCAAAACTTGCAAAAGCACATCATCATTTGCAAATCCCATTAGGGCTTTACTAGGGAGAGGGAAGGTGGTGCTTGCTAATTTCAGGAAGTCACTGAGTAGTTGTAAGTACCCTAAATTAATTGATGGTTTTAAAGAAGAAATAGAGTGTAGGCACCACTGCGTCATAAACCCATCATTTGGGAAGAGGAAGACTATTAATTCTCATGATTCCTCATACCACAGGACAGAAAAGTAATAGTTCAAGTTGTGTATGATGAACTCTTATGCTGTGGCCTAATTTTTTCTCATCGATCAGTCCCCAGCCTATCTCGGGTGATTTATGAGAATAACAGGAGTGAGAGCTCATGTCAGGATAGCCGGGGTTGGAGAGGTTTATGTGAAATACTGGTTTCCAGAGTTAATAGATTTTCAATTATGGCCTATGGAATCGTGTTACATGCCTGGAAGCAGCAAGCCTGTAACAGAACTACTCCTTGCTCCCCAGACCTCACGCACTCTTCCCGAGTAAGTACTGGAGAAGATAAGAAAAGGTCCTACTAGAACAGTATCCTGGACCTGTCTAACTTAGTTTTATCCTCCATTGCTCGATGTCTGATGTCCCATTAATATTCATTCCCACATCCTAGTAGTTGAAAAACTGGAAGAGTCATGGTCCACAGGACCAGATTTATACCATTTTCTCAGTGCAGTGTGGTATCCCAGCGGAGTCTAGAATCAAGAAGAGATGGGCAGGCTTAAGAGCAGCAATGAGTCCCAACCAGCAATGAGATAGTCAACAAAGGCTCTGAGTTTGAAACTTGAAGAACAAGAAGGAATTAGAAATAGTGAAAACTTCCTGTGATGTGGGCTACAATCCCTCATCCATCATTGTATCAAAAGCACCTGGCACAGCATTAAATATAAATGGACCCTCAGATAATTTGTGTCAATGAACGAAACAAGTGTATGGAGTGTTCTTAAGAAAACGAGACTTTTACTGCTCGCTGTAGGATCCTGTGCTCCTCCAGCATCATGCAGTGAAGGAGAACTCTTAGCTGGTATAGGCCAAGGGGATGTGAATGGATTAGCATGAGGCATTGAAGGATTACTGCACAGCTTTCCAGCCATTTCATCACCACAATGGTATCTGTGTGCATCTCATGTTTCAGATGAAACGGAAGATATGAGGACTTTACTCAACTTGGTTTCTTCAGTGTTCACATGAAGCATCCTCCTCAAGTCCCAATATCTTTGCACAGATAATATGAATGAGCAATATATCTGTGTAGTGCTAAACTACTTAAGTTTCTTCAGTCATGAATAGATATAGTAAGGTTCATTCACCTCTTTCCTTAGTCATTTCAGGCTGTTGTAACAAAACACCATTGACTATGTCTCTTAGCAATACACAAGGTGTCACGGTGTCTACTAGGGGTTCTCTTTTTGTTGGTGTGTTCTTTGTTTGTTCCAGACAGCCTAGATATCTCTGCAGAACTCAATGTGGCTTCAGATTCTGCCTCAACTTTCTGATTACTGGAAGAAAAGTCCTCTTGATAGTTTACAGGCAGCTGTCTGTTCACGACATGTTCACATGACCCAATCCTGTGTGCTTCTGGAGATCTAAGGGTTTTCTGGGTAATAGCAGGCATACATTCTACCACTGAGCCACATCCTAAGTCCTCCTTGTCATCACGTCTTAACTCTTCCATCTTTGAGAGTACTGTCTTAGTTATTTTTCTATGGCTCTGAAGAGATACCATGACCAGAGCAACTTATATGAAAGAGTTTGTTGGCTTACAGTTTCAGAGGGTGAGTTTATGCCCCTCATGGCATGGGGAATGGCAGCAGGAAGCAGGCACAGTGCTGGAACTGAGAGCTTACATGTTGAGACAACAACCATGATAAAAAGAGAGCTGAAAATGACATGGGCTTTTGAGACCTCAAAACCCACTCCAACAAAGCCATACCTCCTAATCCTTCCCAAGCAGTTTCACCAATGGTGAACCAATAAGCCTATGGGGCCATTCTCATTCCAACCACCAAAATATATAAATATAAAATATGAAATCGTGTGTGTGTATGTGTGTACATATCACATTGGGCATGTAGAGGATAGATACCTCATAATAGGGTATAGGTCCTTACCTTTTTAGGACACAGTCTCTCCTATTATCTACTTCTGGGTAAAGCAGACTAGTCGGCTCATGAGCTTGGAGCAATCCCCCTGTCTCTACCTCTCATATCCTAGTAGATGCTGAGCTTCCAGGAACTTGTGCTGCTGCTTCTATGCGGGACTCAAACTCAGGCCACCAGGCTTGCGCACTGAGTCCTTCCCAGGCCTGGAAATATAAATTCTAAGAGATCATTTTCCTTGCCCTCCACTCCTGCCATGCGTTTGTGAGACCTCAGCTAGCATGCTAGCCTTTGATACATAACCTGTGTGTCTGCCTCCCCATGAGGCTCACATATTCCTCGTTTTTATGGGATGATACAAGATAGCCATAAGAATGGACGAACAAAGTTGCCAGCCCTGTCCTCTTGGTAGATTCTTCCTTGAGCCTCATACAGGTACTATTTAGTTAACAAAAAATAAACAATCTTTTCTAGAGTATCTAAATGGAAGTCAAAAGATTAGAATTATAATGCTGGCTCTATTCCAATTACCTGTGTGGTCTTGAACAGGTCCCCTGACTGTTTCCTGAACTTCAGCTTGCTTGTATCTTATTTGATTGTTAATAAAGATCAAATGCAATCACAAACATGAAAGCGGTTTGAAAATGTGAAGAGCTTTCTAGAAACACAGGACTTGTGAGGTTCCTGTTTTTATCATGCACTAGCTTCTCAATTTGACAGACTGCCTCATGGAGAAAAAGCTGAATAAATTCCGGAAGCATCAGGCACACCCCTCTTCAAAGCCGGAAATGGTCCCCAGCTTAGTGCCAGCTCCTCTTAGATCCGCTGTGAGAGTCTCACCACCTGAAGCTATGTGAAAAGACACAGGCTCTGCCTTCATGGAGCTCAGTCTCTCAGTAGAAGCAGGCGAGGAAGCAATTCATTGCCATCCATCAGGCTAGAAGGGCAAAATGGAAATGGGTGTTGGTGACTGGGCACTGAGGAACACCAGTTCTCTCTGGGAAGAAAGGGCCACTAGAGAGCTCTGCTCCTGTGGTGGGAGTTCTCACACTAGAGAGCTTCGCATGTGCAGTAGGTATTCGCATCAACTGCCCAGATCAGATCTCCTGGAGGACCAGTCTCAGAGTCTGAAGGGGACAGAGGCCCCTCAAAGCATTTGAGATTAACTTCAGAGCTCTGGGGTCTAGTTATCATCCAGGTGACCATCTGTTTCCAACCAGAATCCCTTCCGCACTGGGTCTCCTGCAGTGCGGGTCAAAGAGATATAGATCTCATTATGCCCAAATCCCAGCCCGATGCAACGGAAATTAAATGCTGTCTACACAGGAGCGATGCAGTGGCACTGCATACCCTGCTGGCTGGGCAGGACCTAGCATGACAGAGAGGGGAAATTGCTTCCCTGTGATGAGAGCCCAACAAAGCAAGTGCACCGGGACACTCATCTGTGTGGCAGACAGATAATCTGCCCTTCTAATCTCAAGGGCCGGGGTCCTCTATGGATCTTTGGGGTCCTTTGAGCCAGAGAGCTTAGTTCAGCCTGCTAAATCTACGGGGCAAATTCAACCATTTTGTTCTGAACAACAAATCCTAAGGAAGATGGGACATTAGCCATTTCACTGCCCTGGGGCTCCAGAGCATTTTGAAGCAAACAGGGCATTTTTAGTAACCTGTGGACAGACTGAAGCTAATCCTTTCTATTTTTTCTACTTCCCCTAGCACACTAAGTCAGCCTCCTCCCCTCTCCTTGCTTCTCTTCCTTCTCTCTCCTCCTCTCTCCTTCTCTGTCCCTTACCTCTTCTTTTCTACCTCCCCCATCCCAAAATATATGTGGGAGCTGAAAAAAATGTTGGGAGAAAGCCACTGGTTGGGAGAAACGCACATGTTGGGAGAAAGCACACGCAGATGTAACTTTGATAACAAAGTCAGTATTTTCAATTACCTTCACTCGTTTCTCCCCCCACCCCTTTCTACGTGTAACTACAGAAATGTCATTTGGAGAGAGAAGAGCAGCGATTCTATTTTATATGAAGGATAATAAATCCTCATTAGCCCCATGCCCTGCTGCCTGCTCTATTGTACTAGCCACTGGTTCACCTGTGCGTGAGTGGTGTTTGTGGCTCAGAATAGAAGAGACCACGTCGCCACCTTTGAGCTCTGGCTGTATGAGACAAGAGAGGGATGTCAGCAGGTGGAGCACCAGCTGCAGTGTCTCTGAAACATCCAAGGAGACAACTGTCCAGTATTCAAGGAAATCTGAGACGTGAGTGCACAGACTCTCCAGTCTCATCCACGGTGAGAAGATGGCCCAGGCAGGAAGCAACCTTGCTGCAGAAGTGACCTCCACAGACTGTTGAATATTGTTGTTGAAGGGACATACTTTTTTACATAGCACACCCAAGGAAGTAGGGCACGGAGAGTCTAGAGGTACAACATGAATGTGGTACATTTCCTCTGTTAGCTTTACTGGATGGCACGTGTTATTTGGGGGCTGGAGAGATGACGCAATGGGCAAGGAGCACATACTCCTCTTCCAGAGGACCTGAGTTTCGTTTCTAGCACCCATATTTGGGGGCTCACAAATGCCCCCAAACTCCTCTAGTTCCTATGGAGTCAGATGGCTCTGACCTCTGAGGGCACCTGTGCTCATGTGCACAGGCACATACACAGACATAATTTTTAAAAATAAAATAAAATATGTATGTTTGTACATGTTCTTGTGTAGGTTTATGTATGTATACATATGTACTTGAGAAATCATACAACAATCCACAAAACTAAAGGGGAATTATATCTGTATCTGTATGTGGCAATTTCATCCTAAGTTTATACTATACTCCAGGCCATCACTTAGAGTATTACACTAATGAGTGAGACATTTTTTCTCCCAGAAGTCCCTGCCTCCTTAGGATCTGAGACTGGGTATAAAGATTTGACCTTTTCCAAAGATTCAGTGGGATCATTTCTTAACCTTTTGTCATGTCTAATTTATTAAGTCATATCTAAGGTCACACAGACCCAAAGCCTGCCCCTCCAGGATGCAGAATGCTAGCTTGACACCACTGGAAAGCTAAGGCTCTGTTTCCTTGCCTGAAATGCCCCAGAACACTCTTCAGAATCACAGCAACATTTTCTGGTCCAAGGACTGAGTTCTGAGAAGATGTAATTGCCTCTAAACGGAAATGTCATCCACTGGAAGGGGGAAACCCAATCATTTTCATTTGAAGGAGCCAGCATAGAGCCAAGAAGAGGATCAATCAATATTCATTTTCTTTCTACTGAAAAGAGATGACAAAGGATGTTGTCCAACAGGGCAGCCTTTTAAGTTGAACAGCACTAATTGATGGAATGTTTGGCAGGTAGACTTGATTTCCCATACCTGACTCCCTCTCCCATGGCCTTTCTTGTCCTTCTTATTCTCCCCATGTTTGAAAGGAAGCTTGGAACCTTACCTGGACAGACAACCGGAAGCACCCAATACTAACTGAGGCCGATTTGAGGGCTCTGAATCTAGGGGACAGGTCCTTTGGGACTAAGCCTTCTGATACCTAATACTGCAGAGACAAGGTTTCATGCCTAGCTTTGGCCCCTTTAGACAAAGGAAAGATGAGCTACAGTGTACCATTCCACCTTCAATAAAACAACACAAATCCACAACAACAACAAAATAAAAGCACCAGGTGGGAAATTGGTAGGCCAAGTCTAACTTGTCATGAGCTAAAGCAAGGCAGACCAGGAAATTTCTGGGGACATGAGAGAGAAGAGCTCTCCACCCTAGAGTCTGAATGAAGCCTCTCTCTAACTGGGGAGCAATCATGATGGCACAGATTTGTATCCAGTGAAGAAACCCCATCTTTCTACAGCCTTGTAATCTAGAGTTCTACCATATCCTTATAATTACCTCTAAATAGGAGGCAATTTAATGAGATAATATTACCTGCAATCTTTCCAGGTACCCCCTATGGACCGCCAGTGATCACATTTAGGTTTCTTAGCAACCCTTTGAAGACAGCAATTTAAATCCTGCAGAAGTATTTTATATAACTTGCAAAAAACAGTGAGTGTGAGTCTTTGTAGTGAAAGGGGAGCAGCTGGCTGGCCTACTTTTCATCCCGCCTAGCTCCCCGCACGGCTAACTTTATATCTGAAATAACAACACATAAATTGTATTCATTTAAGCACTGCCTGGCCCATTAGTTCTAGCCTCTTATTGGCTAATTCTCATATCTTGATTAACCCATTTCTATTAATGCGTGTAGCACCACAAGCTGGTGACTTACCGGGAAGATTCTAACCTATGTCCATCTTGGACCGGAGCTTCATGCGTCTGCCTAACTTTGCTTTCTTCCTCTCAGCATTCTGTTCTGTCTACTCCGCCTTAGATTCCCGACCGGATAGTTTCCGGTAGGCAATTTCTTTATTAACCAATGAAAATAACACATAAACAGATGACCCTCCTACATCAAGTCTTCCTCTGGAAACTCATACCCATCCTCTCTAGTCTGTCCTGTTTTTCCTCAACACTTCTCTTTCTCATAACCCTCATTAAAGTCTACATTCAAATCTTTCTGAAACCCAAAATCCGCTTTCTATTTGTTAGTTTTGACATTACTTATCCTCAAGGATAGGATAACAGCTGAGGCTGCTGTAACATTAAGGGAGTTGATCCTCCTGATTCTTGGTTTCTGACCAGAGTCTGGACTTGCTTTCCTGATATTTCTGATACTAGTCTTTCTTGCGTTTACTCTGCAACTACCCACCAGCTTCTGCCGTATGAATTCTTGTAAGCGGCATGATGTTCTTTCTTCCTCCTTGGGGCAGCTTCCAAGATTTCCAACTTGTCTGACTTGGGGTTTCTTTTTTAAACACTAGTAAAATTGTCTTGGAGTTTCCTTTGGAGTCCATTCTTGAATATCTTTATTAATGAGACTAAGATTCTGAAAACGGTACTTCTTCAGATTTCCAGCAACAGTATTCTCCAGGAGACTGAGAGTCAAGGAAAAATTGGTTATACATTAAAATGTCTACTAATATAACTCTTCATTCCCATAAAGCACCCCCATATATTCCCAGTCATCTTCCCACAATTACCACCCTTAGAAGCTTGAACCCTTTTATCTTTATCTTGTTGCTTCTTTACAAATTTATCAGTCTTGTTTAGAAGCTCTCATTCCTAGTCTGTTCACTGAGTTTCCTATGAATGTTATATGTCTCAGTATACAATATGTTATATACATGCATATACATATGTGTGTACCACAAAAATATGCTATACATATGTATGTAGTATATTAAACAACATTTGTATCTTTTTCTCCTTTTAACCTGTCTTATGCCAGTTGAATTTTCAGGTCTAGTCATTATGAAAAGTTCCCTCTTCATAAACTTAGAATCTTCTAGAACCAGGCTAGTAAGCCCAAATTTTCTATGTTCCTCTGCACATCCAGGAGGTGGAGACAGGCCTGTATCCCACACCTTGAGGCTGCATAGGATGTACATGGATAGCCCTCCAGCCTCTCCCTCTCTAGCCTCTTGTCCCTGTGGGCTAGGAAAAGTCAACTCTTGTTCCAGCATTCTGTTTCAGATTTGGCCCAGGTTGTAATCTTCAATCTAGTTTCTGCTGGAGCTCAGCAACACCATGCTGTTTGGTAAAGCGGACTCCTTTTGCTGTTTGCTAATTGTTCTTTGTGCACGTACCCCAACTCCCAGAAGGGAGTGATAAGCATGGCACCCTCCACCCTGATAGGGATCTCCCCGAAGAGATGACACAGTGCTGTGCTCACACTCTAGATTCCTGTGGTAGAGCAAAGTCAATTTGCCTACTGTTCTCATTCAACAAATTGAGAATCTCGAGGCTCCACGTTTAGAAACTCCAAGCCATCAGATCAGTCAAAAGAGCTAGTTAGTGCTGGAGAGGAGTTTGGGATCCAGGTTTGGGCAGCAGGAGCTATGGAGAGGCTACCACTTGGGAATCCAGCTGCCCAGTGATCACCTTCTGATTTACTCCCTGGCAGAGGAAGGGGCTTAGGGCCAGAGACGCCTGGTGTCCCTTTCCTCAGCTTTCACAGGGCTTTTCATCTCCCTCAGCTGCTGCTCTCTACAGTGCCCCTCCGCCAATGCTAGTCTCCTTTCTACCCAAGAACCCCTCTCTCTGAATCAGAGAATGAATTCAGGATCAGCCTAAGGGAGAGATGCTTTAAAACAAGAATATCCATCTGGCTCCCACAGAGAGATAAGGGCAGGGTGGGGGGCGTGTGGGCTCATCCCATCAGTCCCTCTGCAGCAGGGACCCCTCCTTATCCCCAGGATCTCCATTGTTACACAAACGAAGTCCCTGGTACTAGGGTATATTGGATGCAAATTGAATTAAGTCTCCATCTGTTATTCATTGCAGAAATGGAACTCTTTTTTCTTTCATTTTCTGATTTTTTTTTTTTTACTCTCCATGTTTCATACTTGCTAATGAGTGGATCTAATAGCATTAGGACTATGGTCAGGAGGTAGCTCTGCTCAGCCTGGAGTCCCCCAAGACTCCTCACCATCCCAAGAGACACACTCCCCCCCACCCCTCACCCACCCTCCTTTCAAATTCCTGCCGCCTCAGGCATCCTAGAAAAAGTACCCAAGCTGTTGATTCAAAATAGATATTCATTTGCATGAAATTAGCATGTTGCTCATTTAATTCTTCATTCCACCCCCAGTCCCACCTTTCCAGGTCCTGTCCAGGATACAGACAGGTCTGGCTGGATAGTGGGATCTGAGGTGTTGGGGGAGGCTTGTAGCTTAGGCATTTCTTTAGAGGACACAGGCAGGATAGTGCTGAGGGTAGCCCCACCATGGCAGAAGAAGCAGGGATGTTAGAGGCAAAACTTTCACCAAGGTTATTTCACTTGTTATTGGCCTCTCTCTCAGGGAAGCATGATTGACAGGGCAACAGCAGAAAAGGCAAGTAAGGCACTGTACAATAGAAAGACAGAAGAGAAGGGAATCTCAGAAGGGAAAGAGGCCACTTGCCCCTGGGAGGCAATTTACATTGCGCAGTGACTGAGAATCAAAACCTTCAACAGAAACAACAAAAACCAAGATCATCTGTGGGGACAGTATTTCCATTTCCAAGAGATATCTCAAGCAAGGATACTAAAGACAGCATATGGTCTGTACTCACTCATGGCCATAATGCTTGGGATCTCTGGGTTTAAACAGATCAGCACTTGGTTCTCTTCCCTAAAACCGAGCAATGAACCCCAAAAGCCACTTTACTCAATTTATCACAAAGCAGAAATTGTGTGTGTGTGTGTGTGTGTGTGTGTGTGCGTGTAAAAGAGATATTGTGTCTATGTGTGTGCTTGTAGATGCGCGTGGAAGTCAGAGGACAATCTACCTCATTCCTGAGGTACTATGTTTATAGTTTTTGTAAATGTTGTTTAAGTGAGAAATGTCCCCAATAAATTCACATCTTTGAACCCTTGTTCCCAGTTGGTGGCACTGTTTGGGAAGGTTATGGAACCTTGAAGAGATGCAGCCTTGCTGGAGAAATTATGTCACTGGAGGAGGGTTTGCAGTTTGAGCCTTGTCTTGCTCTGCTTTGAGTTTGTAGTTGGATATTTGATATCTCACCTTCTGCTTTTTTAATATTTTATTTTATTTTTATGTTCATTGATGTTTTTGCCATCAGTCTTGGGTCTCCTGAAACTGGGTTTATAGACAAGTGTGAGCTGCCATGTGGGTGCTGGGAATTGAACCTGGGTCCTTTAGAAGAGCAGTCAGTCTTTGAGTCATCTCTCCAGCCCCTCAGCTTCCTGCTCTGCCTCTCCCATCATTATGGATGCCCTGTAGGAACCTCTGGAACTGAAAACCAAAATAAACTCTTTGTTACATTGCTTCTGGTCATGGTATCTTACAGCAGTAATAGAAAAGTAACTAACACAGTAAGATGTGATTTTTAAAATGATTTGGTAGTTTCATACATGCATTTTATGAATTTTGATAATTTTCTGACTTTAATACCATTGTCATTCCTCTCCCTAGACAGCTGGAACCCGTTTCCTCGGCAAGCCCTCTTCTACTTTCATGTCTTTTGTGGTGTGTATGTGTGTGTGTGTGTGTGCATATGTGTGTGTGAGTGCTGTGTCTCTGTGTGTATTTATATAAGAAAAATAGGGCACTGACTCTAATTTTTCCTACATCTTATTGGTTATACATGTATGTGCATGCTGTGGTACATGTGCAGAGGACAAAGAACAACTTTCCAGGAGTCAGTTCTATCCTTCCACCATGTATGTGGCTTCTGGAGACGGAACTCAGGTCATCAGCCTTGGCAACAAAGCCTCTTAACCCACTGAATCATCTCCCTGGCCCGCAATTGACTTTTAAAATAATCATTGATGCTTCCATCGGTATCATGGCCACTGGTACCCTATGATTATTTCTTTAAGACCATGTTATTTTGTGAAACAAAATGCTATCAACTGGGGGAATTATAAAGAAGAGATACATTGGGCTCACAGCACTGGAAACTAGGAAGTCCAAAAGTATGACACCAGCAACTGTCAAATGCCTTCCTATAGCATCGTAAGAAGGCAGGGGACAGCATGTGACAAGAACGTTGCAAGAGGACAGAGCAAGTGTTTCAGGCTTGGTCTGTGTTTTTCCTCATATAAGGCCACCAATCCCCTCATAAGAGGTCTCTTCCTTATGACTTCATGTGATTCTACACACATTCTAAAAATCCCACATCCAAATAATATTAGAGATTTTAGTCTCAATCTTAGTTTTAGGGGAGTTCATAAGAGTATGCCCGAATCTGCCCATGTCCAATGCCGTCTCTCAGCAATACTATCCAATAGGATCAGCTAGCCATCAGCACTGTATTTTATGTGTCCCTTGCTTTTGTCTGACAAGCAGCAAAAATGTCTACCAGATTAACTTAAGTAGGACAGAGGAGGATAGTTAGAAAACGGAATGAGGAGGTGAACAATGGGCTTCAGGAAGGATAGAAAAATGAGCCCACAGATTCAAAATAATTAGAGCACCTGGATGGACAAGTAAATTGGGGTGAGTTGAGTTTGCTCTCTCCTCCCCAAGCTTTGTCTCTCTGCAGGAGTTTCATCTGTCTGGAGAGGAGACAACACGATTTTTTTTCTTTCTCAAAGATGCTGTAGCCGCCTTAGCTGTTCCTTCCGAGAATCTCAGAAGGTTAGCAATGGCCCTGGAAATAATAACCTATCTTCTTAGGATGCTATCATTAAAAAAGACTCTGCTTTAAAGGTTGCTGATCATTTCCTGTAGCGTTCTAGCCACAGTTTTGATCTCAAGAGAATGGCTAGTTTTTACCCTGAGAAATAGTGTCATTAAGGCTTCACAGAGTTGGGGGTAAGAATGAGCAAGGCCCCAGAGAAATATCATCACGGCATCCCAAAGAATGGGAAGACTGTCCAGAGCAGACGACACCAGCAGGTATCCAGCAAACCTTATAAGCTGGGCGGGAGGTGCATGATCTCTCTGACTCAGGGCTACCATATTGCCGATGGCTAGATGGAACCCTCCAGGTTGGATTCTATGTGTTCAGGACCCTCTAGAGTCTGCACAGAACCCTTTGTCTCCTGCCTCACCATCCTTCCCCCATTTTCTGGCCTGCAGCTGTTACAGTCTCAGCAACATTACTGAAGTGATCTAGCAGGACCCAGATGTTGGTTCTTCTTATCTTGATTACATTTTGGTTTTGAGACAGGGTCTTACTGTGTAGTCTTAGCTGGCCTGGAACTCTCTATAGTAGTAGAGCAGACTGGCCTTGCATTCACTGAGACTGTGTGCCTCTGCCTCCGAGCATTAGGATTAACGGTGTGGGCTACCACACCTGGCTCTCTTGCTTTCTTTTCATAGGACGTCAGAAGGTCTAGGTGTGCCCCAATCCCTGCTTTCCTCTCCCAGTTCTTCCCATCTGTATGGGAATCACCAGTGGCGTTACGATCGTAGTCCCTGAATTAGTAAAAGACAAGACGAGTTCTGTTCTTCTCCATGTTTGGCCTCACCTAAAGGGAAGCAGTGTGCCTTTGACCTTGCTCCCCGCAGGAAAAAAAAATCCTTGAATTACAACCTAAGCAGCTTTTGACCCCATCCTGAGTCTGGCTTCCATTTAAGTCATCACATTAGCTATGAGCAGCTGCACCTGAACCATCCAGGCAAACAGACCCAGTCACTGCTAGATTGACCCCAGCTTCAAACCTTTCTCCTGATAGAGGCCAGCAGGAGTTCATCACCACACGTTTTCCCTTAATTCCAGTCTGCCTTCCTCATGGCTCTCCCAAATATTAATCTTGCTATCAGTCTCTCTGTTTCTGCTCTTAGCTTGACCTTTAGACTTGACTCATGATATCGCTTTTGTGCTGACTTCTTGGTATCTCTATAACTCTTCTGTGGCTCCTCTCTTCCTACCTGGCCTGCTGGACCTGGGATAGAATCCTAGATTTGTTGTCGAAGGCAGGTGTCTGCAGAGCTGAGAAAAAAAAATACATTAACAATAATGAAACAAAAGCAGTGGGGTTGTAGCTCACCTGGTAAAGTGCTGGTCTTGCACGCACAAATACTGAGTTCAAGTTCCATCTCTACAACAAAAAGTAGGAAAGCAAGCAAGCAAGCAAGGGCATGGTGGCACACGCCTATGATCCCAGCATTCTGGAGGTTGAGGCAGGAGGGTCTGAAGTTCAAGGTCACCCTTAGCTATATAGCAAGTCCAAAAGCAACCCTGGGCTAAAGGAGACTTTGTTGAAAAGAATAAAAAGTGAAACAAAGACATACTTTAACACAATTCAATTTTACAAATATGTAAGGTGTTACTGAGGAAACCACGACAGAACAGGGGATGGGGGATGTGTACCCTGAGTAACCTGGGATCAGATTGATAGGATTTTGTGGGGAAAGAGAGGAGGATATTACTGGAAGCAGGGAAAGAAGAAAGTGAATCTCACTGCAGGCTTTTCCTACCTCTCTTTAGTCAGTGGCATGGCCTATGCAGCGAAACCCTGGTGCTCAGCGTCCGCCACAGTGTGGAACCCAGCGACAAGAGAAGGGACAGAAGAGGATAGAGCCATGCAGAGGAGAGGTCGAAACTGTCAGGCTATGGTGCTCTCGTCCAGTATCACTGCCAGATGTAGTCATTCTATGATTTTCAGGCCTAGGACATGAAGCGGGAGCTCTAGCCTTAGATCCACGCTTCCAGGGTAATCCTAAGCGGGTTAGGTTCGTGACGGGAAAGAATTGAAAACACCTGGCTGCTGTAGCTTAAATTTTTTTATCCTTTCTAAAGTGCAGGTGGAAATCATTCTTTCCACCCATCCCACCCTGTGACAAAACAGAATTCTTCATCTGCAGCGCCAGGGTACCACACAGAGATAGTGGACTTGAGCTCACGAGAGCTCATGGGTGCAGGGAGCCTGCATAGGCCGGCCTAGGCCTTCTGCATGTGTGTGACAATTGTGTAGCTTGGTCTCTTAGTAAGGCTTCTTCTAACAGTGGTAGCGGGACCCTTCCCTGGCTCTTAACTGGTTTTTGGTAACCTGTTCTCCATGCTGTATTACCTTGCTCCACCTCAACATAAGGGAGGAGCTTGGCTCTGCCTCACCTTGATGCGCCATGCTTTGTGCAAGCCCATGGGAGACCTGCCCCTTTCTGAATGGAGATGGAGGAGGAGCGTATGGGGAGTTGGGTAGATGGGAAAGGGGAGAAAAGAGACGAGGGAGAGGAAACCCATTGCTATGTAAAACAAATGAATCAAAAATGTTACTCAAATAAAAAAATTAAAAACAACAAAAATTACAGTACCAGGGTGTCATCTTGAAAGTGGATTCTGGGTCTGTATCCACTGTCACATTGGTCTTGAACTCTCTAGTCTCCATATAAACCAGCTAGTTTAAGTTTTCTCCCTTCTAGTAGCACAGATAGATGGAAAACACCGGCTCAGGAAGAGTCATGTGATGACCCCTTGCTCAGTACCCAACGGCTTTGATGGAGGCAATGTTAGGCAGGAGGATGAGAAGACGTGAAGGGGTGGGGCCACTCTGTAATTCTGTTCTTCCCCCCACTGATGCCATTCAGAGTGACCCAGACATCCTAAGGGTCTCAGCTGTTACCAAGCTCAGAATTCCCCAAGTGACTATCCCAAGCTATATTCCTCATACCAACAGGGCAGACCACAGCTGTTTTACCCACAACATTTCCCAACTGTATCTACTCCCACAAACATCTGTTACTGAGAGCAAGTCATTGCCCACATAGAATTCCCCAAGCCAGGTGCTTGAGTGTTGGCCCTGATTTCTTCCTTTAAGCCTCTGGTCTTTAGTCCACCTACTTAGGTATTCTATCTACTCAGTATTTATCAAAAGCATATCACATCCTCATCCTTACTATTCTAGCTCACATTCAGGCCCCTGGCATCCTCATCTAAAGTACTGTAACAACGTTCAGCTACGAGCCTAGTGGAGGTGACGCACATCTTTAATCCCAGCACTCGGAAGGCTGAGGCAGGCAGATCTCTGTGAGTTTGAGGCCAGCCTGGTCTACAAGAGCTAGTTCCAGGACAGGCTTCGAAGCTACAGAGAAACCCTGTCTTGAAAAACAAAAAAACAAACAAACAAAAAAACCAAAAAACCCTTTAGCTACTATTTATTTACCAGCTTCTACCCCTACCCTGCCTGCCCAGGTTCATCTTTTATAACATGCCAGTAATTGTAAATACTATAATGGAGCCAGGGATGTTGCCAAAGATCAGTAACCCAGCTACCCAGGAAGTCAAGGCAGGCAGATTGTAAGTTCAAGGCCTGTCAGAACTAGAAAGTGAATTTGAAGCCAACCTGGGTAACTTAGTGAGATCTTCTCTCAAGATAAAAAGCAAAGGCTAAGAGGCATAAGCTGTGCTCTAGAATACTTGCCTTGTGTACAGAGGCCCTGGGTTCAGCCCGTAGCACAGGAGGAAGGAGAGGAGGTGAGAGAAGAGAGGGCTATCATTTGCGAAGGATTTTGTGACCCATTTTTGCCTGCTAATTCAGCTTTGCTCCTTAATACAGCTTATTCCAAGTCCGTGTTCTTCAATCTGTCCCTCGTCTGGCAAATGGAGGTAATAGAACACACCTCCTGCTTTTATTAGAAGGATTTTTAAATGATTATTTTATTATTGATTGTGTGAGTGTGTGTATCTATGCATATATATGTATGTGTATATGTGTAGATATACAAGATGACTGGAGGTTTACAAAAGGATATGCATGGCTCTGTAGCTATAGTTGGCATATTGTAAGTGCTCAAGAACAAAACCCAAGTTACCATCACTCCTCCACCCCACTCCTTTTTTCTTCCTCAGCCTTTGTAAAGCCCAAAGCTTGGGGCAGGGATATGATTAAATTTGCTAATGGGAAACGAGTGATGTATTTTTAATATATTTTTAACTTAAAGATTCTATGTATGCTACAGGGAACATTGAAAAGGAAAGGACTTCATTGCAATCCTAGTTGTTTTTTTTTCTTGCCTTTTCTAAGATTAAATTGTCATACAAGACTCACAGCAACACTGGGCCATTGCCAGGGAGCCTGGACCCAAGAAATCATTGCTTCTCACTGCAAAGGGACAGCACTCACTAATGCTAATGGCCTTTGTGTGACTAATTAACAGCATCTCACATTCAATATTTACCCTTGTGTACTTCGAAATTCCACTTTCTCCTTGAGACACAAGCTGTTTCTCTACCTGACTCATGGCAAGGAAACCCTCTGTGCCAGATGCCAGCTTCCCCTCTGCTGGATGGAGAAGGGGGATTCCCTCCAGGGGCCTGGAGAGGAGCCTGTGGTTTTCATTCCAGCCCTGGGTGGAATGCACACAGATCCGAGTGCTCTTCCAAAGGAGATGCCATTTTCATGATTGAGTCAAGCAGCTGTCAGTCTCAAGGAACATCCCAGACTCATGTGTGTTCAGCCATTTCTTCTTTCCTCTGAAAGAGGTCATTCTCTGAGGTCAGTGTGTGAGAGATGAACTGCCTAGAAAAGGCTTTTAGGCAGCTCACCTAGACTTAGACTAGCTCACTATACATTTAACCATTGGAACTGTGCCTTTATGTTAAGGGCTCTTCTCGGAACCTCCCAATCTTATATAGACCAACCTGCAGCAATCACGATGCAATATGGTAAGGAAGGTCTCCAGAGATGACTATAAGGGAAGGCTACTCAGGTCAGATGAGGGGTACCAAGGAAAGCTTTAGAGAGGAACAATCAGGAAACTGGGAAATCTGAACAGATCCCTCTCTTGTTAGAGGGGTCTGGTACCCTTAGCTCTCATCCTCTCTCTGAAACAACAGACTTTGAACTGAGGAAGAAGCTCAATTCTGTTGTTGCATGAAACAAAGCAGCCATGGATGCTACCTCAGAGAGGTTGAATATTTCTTGACTAATGATGTGGGATTCCCCTCTGTATGCTGTGAATACTGTTTGTTAATAAAGAAGCTATTTTGGGCCTGTGATAGGGTAGAGCAGAGCTAGGTGGGGAAAACTGAATGCTGGGAGAAAGAGGGCAGAGTCAAAGAGAAGCCATGGTACTGCCTCCAGAGATAGAGATGTCAGAACCTTGCTGATAGGCCACAAGCCTCGTGGTAAAATATAAAATAATGGAAATGGGTTAAATTAAAATTTAAAAGCTAGCCAATAAGAAGTTAGAGCTAATAGGCCAAGCAGTGATTTAATTAATAGAGTTTCTGTGTTATTTCAGGAGTCTAGGCAGCCGGGAAATA
Source organism: Bramus lutescens (assembly GCA_001685075.1). Classification (NCBI taxonomy): domain Eukaryota; kingdom Metazoa; phylum Chordata; class Mammalia; order Rodentia; family Cricetidae; genus Bramus; species Bramus lutescens. The sequence continues at coordinate 272,843 of LOEQ01000245.1, read as the reverse complement.
AATAAGCAGCCTCTTACTACAGACTGACACGTCAATCATTGTTCCATTAGAAGGGACTTACTTGGCTATGATTACCTTAGAGGCTTCCTTCTCAGCTCACTGCAACATTCTTCCCATTCTCTGAGGTCCTTCCCAGCTCCCCACCTATTTCCTTGATCCATCAGCAGCAAATGCTGATTGCACAGATGACCATAGGGCCAGAGATTTCATCATGCTTCAAGAGATGCTGGCCCCAGACCAATCCTTCAACCCTGTGAATGGGGTACTTGGCTGATGCCCAGCCTCTGAATGCATTGGAGTTCTTGCCTTGTCACCAGCCATGTTTGGACTAAAACCGTCCAGCAATCATGTGGGACATTAGGAAAGGGAGTCAGAGGACAGTGACTTGGTGGTCTCTGATTTAAGGTAAGAGCCCACTGTAGGTCTCTGGCTCTCAAGAGCGTGTTCCACTCAGAATCTCATGTAGTTTTCTGGCCTTTTGTCACCACAGTACTAACACCCACTTACGGCCATCCCTCCCCAGCATATCTGTCAGGACCTGACCATTAAGACTGATGGATGGCAGCTGATGCTTTAACCTCTTCCTGAAGCAGTTGAGCTGTATCGTATGATATACTAGTTACGGAAGAGGGGCCCAGAATTTGCTACCACAGAATATGCCACTAAAGCCAATTTAGATACAACAAATACAACAAAAACAATTGCTACTCTTGCTTCATCTGCCTAGGAGGAGTGTATACATTTATCTTCCAGAAATATGCTTGAAAAACAATCTGAGGAATGGAGACAGGAAGTACTACCAAGGTTCTGCAGAAACGAACTTCACTAAAATAATTCTTATTTCCCACCAGTTTTACTTATTTTGTTGGATTTAGGAGCCCAACCTCCCAATTTTAGTAGTTTTACATAATGTACCACATACTACATGATATGTTACATAACTTTCCAGCAAGGGTAGATGACCACAATGAAGTTACTTTTTCAGCATTCAGGAAAATACTGCCTTAATCAATGTCCCCCAGTTCTTGGATATTTAGTAACAACAGACTCCAGAGGTATACCTATCTCATTCCACCAAATCCCGCTGATATGGAAGATTGTCAACTCTCTTTTTCTTACCTCTTGTATTAGCTACTTTTCTGTGATTCAACATCATGACCAACACAACTTGTAGAAAGAAGGATTTATTTGGGCTTATAGTTATAGAGGAATAAGAGTCCATTGCTATCACGGCCAAACTTCCTGCCAAATTAGCACAGGAATGGCATTGAGCCCAGCTGCTGTTAACATCCTTGCTTTCCTCTGACACCTCTTAAGCTGAGCCTCCACAATCTACATAAATTTTAGCACTCCTGTTTTCCAAGATCACACCAGGATGCTCTGTTAAGCTCTGCTTACATTCAACCACTTTTTTTTACTCTACATTCCTGCAATTGGTCAGGGTTTTGTTTTGTTTGTTTCTGTTTTGTTTTGTTTTTTATATAATACCCTACTCCTGGTACCAACTCTGGATCAGTTACTTTTCCGTTGCTGTGAAAAAGCACCAAAAGCCAGGCTACATACAGAAGAAAGAGTTTTAGTTTATGACTCCAGAGGATTAGAGTCCATAATGTTGAGGATGACATGGAAGCAGATGGCAAGTTACAGCAGCAGGAACAGGAAAGCTGAGAGCTTACATCCTGAGCCACAAACATGAAGCAGATAGAGAAAATTAGAAGAGGTGAGACTTTTTAATCTCAAAGCCCAGCCCCAGTGATAAAATTCCTCCCACTAGGCAATGCCTCCCAAAATTCCCAAAACACCACCATCCACTAGGTACCAAGTATTTAAATTCCCAAGACTATGGGGTTTCCTTTCTCATTCAAACCACCACATTAGATCCCTGTGAGTGAACTTGTGGAGGTAGGCAGTGGCCACTCTAGGGATGAGCAATCATATATTCATGATATGATTTCTCTAGGGAGAAACTTGAATCACACCTTCACACAGTTAAATGTTCAAAACCCTACCATTAGGCACCTCGAAAGTGACCCTGGCTTCACTTCCTTTCCCTGAAAGTCAGCCCACCCCTTCCTGTTTTCTTGTCTCTTGCCTTATTTTATCTGCCCTTTTTCAGGTGTTCTATTAATCTCCAGTCTAACCAGTCCTTGGATACTCTAACTTGTCTGAGTTCCTCCATGTGCATGCAAATCACATGTATAAATAGCTGGGTTATTTCCTCCTGTTAATCTTTCCTCCAGATGTTCAATTCACAGGCCTCAGGTTCTATACATACTAGGGAGGAGAAGGGCCTTTGTCATTGGAAACCAGTTCCAACAGTTGCTGTGCAGAGCCTGAATCCCAGGTTAATCCTCTATTTGTATGACCATATTGAGGTCTATTTTCACCTCTTTGGGCCCCAGGTTTATCCTGTGCTGGCTGTATTAACAATACAATCCACCTCAATAATTATTGTTCAGATTAAATGAGACAGTAGAGAACTCAACAGAGAATGTGTACTGTATGAACCCAGAGTAGCCACACCATTACTATATGTACCTCTGCTGGGATCCAACAGTTTGTATGCTGGAAAATTTCACTAATGACACGAATGGGTTTACGAAGGAGGCGACTCAGTGGAGTTGTCTTACTTTCAAGATTAGGGAAATAGATGCTGATCCCACTCTCGTATGTGAGAGAGTTGCAATGAATCTATTAGCTTCTTTCTTTCTTTCTTTCTTTCTTTCTTTCTTTCTTTCTTTCT
>LOEQ01000245.1:234469-245490 GCA_001685075.1 Bramus lutescens | reverse complement strand
TCCAAGTGGAGTGTCTTCAGTGTTCAACATTCTCTTGGGAATAGATTGGTGCTGTCAGGAGCAATTATGTCTCACTTCAACAGAATCCTAAGTTATTTAAATGCCATAATCTACAGCTCTTTGAAGTGGTTGAAGATTATCTATCTATGCAGAATACAATCTCTATGTATCTAAAGAACCTGATTAGTCTAACTATAAGTATGACAAACATGGATGACTATTGGCATATGAATCTTAATAACTATATAACCTAAAGACTAAGACTTCATATTAGAATATGAAAAAATATTTAAACAACAACTGTGCAACAACAAGTCAGGACAATGACCTCAAAGTGTAAACAATGTATAAGTATCTTATAGTGCAATATGATAAATATATTCTAAAATAGTATCAATATACAAAATGTCTTAAGCAGAGGTAGAAGCATGCATGCTACAATATGACAAATTAACTTTGCCTAGGTATACAAATATTGTAGATGAAAATAGGACCATATTCAATATAATTTAAGTTTGTATCAATATACAAGAATCTATACCAATGTAAATTGCCTATAAATAATAGCTCTAAAGTATTCACTCTACAGCACACTTCACATGCAAAGAAACAAAAGCCAAGGGAGTTTCAGTGTTTTGCCTATGATCTTAATTTATTTTTCTCTACACTACATTCAGCATTGAAAATTTAGCATATAAAATAACAGGATTTATTACAAAATTTTCATACATTTGAGGCATAGTACTTCACTCTAATTTGCTCCCTTAACTATCATCTCAATTTCCTATTCCCAAATAGTCCCTTCTTACTACCTTGTACTTTCATGTCACACATCATATTACCCTCTTTTCTCTTCCTGTCCTGCCTTTGAGATTTCTTCTTCCCCTGCCATGTTTACAAACCCTCCACACATACGCAAAAATTCATGTTCTGCATATACAAAAATGTATCTTTATGAGGCTAGCTGCTAATTTCCCTTAACATAGTGATTTCCAGTTCTATCCATTTACTTGTAAATGTTATTGTTTCACTTTTTATTATGAATGAACAAAATTCCATTGTGCATTTTTCCCACATTTTCTTTATGCACCTCTTGCTGGGCCTAGGCTGGTTACATATCTTAGGTATTTCGAGTAGCATAAACATAAACATGGATGCACAAGTGTCTCTGAGACAAACATGCTGATGTAGATTCCTTGAAGTATGACTGAGTGGTGCAGTGATTCTGTTTTCAGGTTTGTTTGAGGAATCTCTGTACTGATTTCCATAATGGCTGCACCAGGTTGCATTTCCATCAGCAGTATATAGAGATTTCTCTTTCCTCACATCCCTGACATGTTTGGTAGTGGTGATTTTCTTGGTAGTAGCTATTCTAACAAGAATGAAATAGAATCTCATTAATTTGTCTCACCCTGATGGTTAAAGATATTTAATCCATTTTCAAATGTTTGTCATTTGTTGTGTTTTCTTTTGAGAATTGTCTGTTCAGTCTATTTACCCGGATAGGTTAGATTGTATAGGATGATTTGCTTCTTGTTGTTTAATTTTTGCAGTTCTTTGTATATTATAGATATTAATCCATGAGCTGTGTACTTGGCAAAATAATTTTTTCTCATTTTGTAGAGTGTATCTTTACACTACTTTTCTATCTGTAGATATCCAATTTCTGTAACATCTTTGCTGTTTTTTTTAACCAAACTATGCTTTTGATAACTCTTTCAAAAACTAGGTGGCTGTTGCTAAATAGACTTTTTCAGAATCCTCTATTTGAATACATTGATCTATATATTTTTTAACTTTTGAAAACTGCTATGATTTTATCATATTTTATTGTTTTTAATGCACTATAAACTTTTCTTCACTCCCTTCCCTCCCTCTTCTCTCCTCTTCCACCCCATGCTCCCAGTTTACTAAGGGGATCTTGTCTTTTCTCCTTCCTGTTTAGATCCATGTATATCCATCTCTCTTAGGGTCCTCTTTGTTGTCTAGGTTCTATAGGATTGTGAATTGTAGGCTTTTTTTATTTGCTTTATGTCTAAAAACCACTTATGAGTGAGTACCTATTATATTTATTTTTATGGATCTGGGTTACCTCACTCAATATGTTTTTTCTAGATATTGATATATGTCATCAATATGCTGACTGGTATTTACAAATATTATTACATAATGTCACATATATATATATGGAAACAAATACTTTTGACAAAAGGTTTTTATGTTTACTTTATGTGTATGAATGTATGCCTGAATGTATGCATAAATATTGCACATGTTTAGGTACCCATAGAGCCCAGAAGAGGGCATTGGATATCTGGAACTGGAGTTACAAGCAGTTGTAAGCTGCCTGCTGTAGGTGCTAGGGCTGGAACCTGGATTTTCTTCAATAGAAATAAGTGCTTTTAACTGCTGAGCCATCACTCCAGCCCATAAAATGAAATATTGTGCTTGTCTTAAGTTAGGAAGTTAGGGTTTCTATTGCTGTAACAAAACACCATGATCAAAAGGCAAATTGAGGAGGAAAGGGTTTATTCAGGCTATGCTGTTCACCACCAATGGAAGTCAGGACAGGAACTCAAGCACGGCAGGAACCTGGAGGCAGGGGCTGATGCAGAGGCCATGGAGGGGTGCTGCTCACTGGCTTGCTTCCCATTGCTTGTTCAACCAGCTTTCTTATAGAACACAGGACCACCAGCCCAGGGATGGTATTGCCCATAGTGGGCTGGACCCTTCCAATTATTCACCACTTATAACTGGATCTTAAAGAGACATTTTCTCAAATGAGGCTCCTTCCTCTCTTGATGTTTCTATCATGTGCCAAGCTGACATAAAAACCAGTCAGTACAGTCCCCTTTTACAAATAAAGTAATTAAACCAAAATCATATACCTAGTGTGTAGGAGAACTGGGTTTGAACTATAACATTTCCAAATAGATCATTTCCTACTTTACGATAGACTGCTTTCTACTTTACATAATAAATAATTAATAGAATTTATCGTGTTAAAATAAGCTACAAGCAGTGAATGCAGATGTATTGGGATTATGTTTGCAATCCGCAGAGGGACAGATGTGTAAATGTGCCAGGTCAAAGACCCTGTCCACGGGTTCTAGCAAAGCTCCTATAAGTTTACAATGCATTTGGACTGAGTGGGAAAAAAAAACAGGGAGAAGGTACCAGGGAGGATAACTATAGCTTCTGATAACATGCCCTGTCACATGTCCATTTGCAGTGGATAGATTTCTCATCTGGGAAGGCCCACCCTGGAAACTCTAAGCTCCCATTTTGAGGAAGATCAGGAAAGAGTAGAGTGACATCCAAAAAAGACCAGACGTCGATGCTGCGTGCAAGTGCAGTCATGGAAACATTGTGCAGATCTGGACATGAATCAGGGGTTAAGAAATGGTGAGAGGATCCAACCCAATAGGGTTAGTGCAAGCCCCCCAGTGGTGGGATAAAATTCACTTACCAGGGGCAATATTGTGAGCCGACAGATACACATTATAGTAGAGAGCATGTGCCAAGAGGAGGCAGAAGGCATGGGCATGTATGCAGTGTGATGTTGCCAATAATGAAAGACCCAGATGGCTCAGCCAATAAGAGCCCATACTGCTCTTGCAGGGGAACCTGAGTTCAGTTCCCTGCAACCACATTAGGTGGGTGACAGACAGCTCTAACTCCAGCTTCATGGAATCCAACACCTACTTTTGCCCTCCACAGCATTGCACTCACACGTGCTCATAGCCACACACCCAGACACACACATATACAAATGCTTAGATGTTTAAAATACTTACTAATAAAAGAGTTACTGATTCAGGGGTCATGGTGGGGAGTACCTGTTAAGGAGTAGGAAGAGGTGCTTTCTGTGCCGGGTAAAGCAGGTTGGACTCTAGCCAAGTGATTAAAGCGGAAGAATAACAGGGTCAGATTCCTGTTTTAAATATAGATTTTCCTGCTCTAAAGATTGATGAAGGAGGGAAGGCTTAGGGGCAGGGAGACCTATTGGGAATCCAGGCAAGAAATGATGAGTGCCTGAATTGGGCCAGGAGTTCTGAGGAGGAATGGAAGGAAGAATCGTGAAAAATATTTATTCGGTTAAATTGGCAGGAAGAGTAATTGACGTTGAATTGAGACAAGACAAAGGGGGTGACAGCTAGCATTCTGAAGGTTATGACACAGAGCCTGCATGGATGGGAAAGCCAGGAAAGGGAATGAAGAGAGACATACTTGAGAGGGAATACAAAGTGCTTTCTCTGTGTGTCAAATTGTTTTTAAGACAAGAGGAAGATGTCTTGAAGGAACTTCAGAGGAAAGATGGGGCTTGGGTATGCACATCTGGAAACAGCCTGCCAAAACCCCACTGAGTGAGCTCACCATGGTAGGCATAGAAAGAGGGGGCTAAGGGCTAAACTACAAGAGGGAACCAGCCTTTCAAGAAGATGAGAGAGGCACAAGAGGAACAGAGAACCAGAGGCTTCAAGAAGAGTTTGCCAAGGTAGAGGGAGTCAGCCTATAGAGTGCAATAGAAAGATTCAGTAAGGTGAGGACCAATTAGTCCTAGGATTTGGAAAATCACAAGTCATTGGGCATGGTAGAGGCTGGTATCTATGAAGTGGTGAAGTAGGGCAGATTTCAGTGGCTTGAGTAGATAGCAAAGGACCTCAGAGTCAAAGTCTAAGAGGGATTGCATTAATTAGCATTATCAACTGTGACATCCGAGTGTCCCAGACAAATCCATGAGGAAAGTGGTTAGCTTGAAGTGGTCAATACAGAAATGGGGAGCTTGCAGAAGGCTCTTTCTCTCAAGTATTAGAAACAGAAATCAGGGAACAAGGGGCAAGTTGCTGGTGGTGAGAATGTAGAGGCTCTGCGTGCTGACTGGCAACGAGAAAGAAACACAGGAGACACGTGGAAGGAAGGGCAAAGGGGACCAGCCTTTCAGAGGAAGTTGAGAGAAAGGAGCAAAAGAAACAGCCAGGCGTCTTCCGTTTGCTAGCTTGTAGTTTTGTTTTGCTTTGCTGTCCAGTAGACGTACTGTGACCACCTTGACAGACACACAGGAAGAAATATTTCGTGGGAAAGGTGACAGCTGATGGGATAAGAGTCTAGAGGAGATGGGACAAGGGAGTGAGCACCAAGGACATGGAACCTGGTGCTTTGAAAGCAGAGCACTTTTTAGTCAAGGAAGGAGTGTGAGCATGAGGAAAGCATATACATAAATAGGAGAGCCAGAGTGTGTGTGGAGACTCAGGTGTCTTGGTAAAGGAAAGCAGATGGAGCCCACTGCTCCTTAGGTTTGTGTGCAAGCTTGGAGAGCTCAGGTTGGAAACGGGAGATGCCTCCAGGAGGAACCAAGGAGAGGAGTGAAGCCCTTCTCATGTGGGGGCATCACTTGAAATCAGACTGGTGTTAAGAACAGCACTAAAGGCTGCAGACAAGACAACTGAACACACAGCTAAGACAGGGATGAAGAGTGCTGGAGCAGAATCATCACCAGGACTGGAGGTGCACATGGTGGAGAAAACACAGGCGCTCCACTTCCACACATTAGGACCTTCACACTTTCTGCAGACATCTCAGTCTCTTCTCCCACCTGCGATGGTGCTGACTTTGGGCCTTTAGAAGGAGGTGCTGCGGGGACAAACCGTTCAAATCCAGACTCTCCTTTTTGCTGCCCTACTGCCATCTGCAAAATGGAAAAGGTCAAGAGCTTTGGCTGCACTTAACCACCCCTTCAATTCCTTTTGTGCATTAGTGAGTGCCTTCAAGGTGTAAGCAGTGGGATCGTTGTATGGAGGGATGATGGGAAAAACAAACAAGACAGTTGTAGTCCTTCAACGCACAGTCCTGTCAAAAGACTTCTAATGAAACATCCCTACCCTTCCCAGCAAACTCTAAGCCTGGATGGAACCAGGATGCTGGGAGAGTTCTTTCTTCCTCTCTACCTGCCTTATATGACTAACTCATATAATAGTGGTCCTTCATTTTACCGGTTGCTTAAAATATCAGAAGACACACTCTGCGACATAGTCGAATCAGCTATCACAAGGAAATGCCCACAGGAGGCAGGGAGACTGCCAAAAATAAACTGGTGAGTACAACCCAAGGAATGAATGTGTTGAGGCCTCAAGTCTCTTGACCAGCCCTGGAAGCTTCTATGTCTTTCACATACAATCAAAGAGGCTTCCAATTATTCTTACCACACAAACCATCCATGTCATCATGTCATATTCTTTTTTGTTTGTTTGTTTTTTGGTTGTTGTTGTTGCTCTAAAGTTTCTACAATTACCTCATGTAAGAGTGAATCAGATCTAAAAGCATATTTATAGCAGCTGATGGCTACTGAGGGAGAATTACCTTTCTTCAGGAATGTAGCCACTGGTAGGATTCGGACACCCAAATGGATGACCCAATATCCAAGCACATATGGGACAACACTAATTGGACTCAGTGAACTAAAAAACAAATAAATGAATATTATAAAAAGAGTTCATGTGGTTGAAAGGAAGTTATGCTGGGAGCCCTGGGGAGAGGTGGAGAAGGGTTATAGATTTGATCAAGAAGTACTGTATACATGTATGAAATTTTCTAAGAATAAACAAAAACTGAAATTTTAAAAATTTGCAGACTTATCAGGGCTGATATCGAATTACACCAGTATATATACAAAATGCCTACCAAGGAGTAAGCGTTTCCATGCTAATTCTGCAGGACTGACTGCAATCAGCATCAACTTTGCCTCCTCTGCCACCTTTGGATAATACCTATAATCTATCCATTCTTCTCTTTATATCTGAATCTTCCTCATGAAGAACCAGAGGATTATGGGAGTTTTAGTCCCATCAACTCTACCTGGCAACTTGCTACATAACAAGCACACAATTAGCATGTAATTGTGTGATGTTTCCTTGATTTCATTTAAGTTGAATTTTAAATCTCTAAGCCAATTCAACTTCTGAATGTCAAACTTAATTTTTTCTCCCTTCAACTGAAGTTTATGCTTGAATGCCTAGCTCATGTCTCTTATTCATGCAGTGTTTCCAAGCATTAACTAATCTTGATATTGGGAATGTAACAGGGAACTGAAAATTTCTGCCTTTAGGAAGCTTAACGTGAGGCACAGACAAACAGTGTTTTAGATAAAATGTCTTATGGACTGTATTAGTTGTTTTTCTTGTTGCTGGGAGAAATACCTGACAAGAATTAATTTTAATGAACAAAGGGTTAATTTTGACTCACAGTTCAGAAGGATGCAGTCCACCACAGTATCAGACAGTAACAGTATCAGGCAGCTGGTCACATTACATCCCAATCAGAAACCAGAGAGAGACGAATACAGATGCTCCCCTAACTGGCTTCTCTGTGTTCAGTCCAGGACCCTAGCCTGTAGAATGGGGCCACTCGCATTCAGGATGGCTCTTTCTATAGTTGAGATTCCCTAGACAAACCCTCATAGATGCCTAGGGATTTCTCTAAATTGAAATCTTCCCTTCTAGAGGGAGAAGGGAGGCCCATGAGATTCAAGAAGCAAATGGAACATGCCCAAAATTTGCAAGGTTCACAGGATTCCTCCCCCAGGGTTCTACTAGCCATAGCGGTTACTGGGGAGAGGAGAGTGTAGGGGTGCATCAAGGATGCAGCTTTCATGAGTGGTCATTCATAAGAGGGCAGGCTTTCCCAAGATGCAGCTGTCTTTGAGTCGTCTGCATTCCTCTAGGTAGCCCCAATAAACTCATTGGTTCTCCAAGCCAGGCTTGGGTGGAATAGTTTCTTCCATCTGTCATCGGTGACCTATCTAGAATAACCAGAGGTCTGTTCATGTCTCCTCAGGAAAAGTCACACAACACATGGTGATTCTTAATCCAGCCAAGCCACCAATCAGCATTAGCTGTCACAGGTGCCAAGATAAGAAAGTATAAGGTATTTGGGAGGGTCTGAGATGTATTATCTAACTTGGTTTGAATGGGCAGCAGGTGGTAGTGGGGTAGACATCTTGTGTTGTGGTTTCTGGGCTGAATCCTAGAAGTGAAACAGAAGTTATCCCAATCAGTGTCTGTGGTGGTGAGTGGGTGTAGGATCAGTGCTCAAAATCCCCGTGCTGGTATGCTCCGAGTCCAAGTGTGAATTGGGTTTGCTCAAGTAAAATGGTGAAAGGGAGGGACAGACAAGACAGTTAGGATCTCACAGTCTGAGCTTAGGCAGAAACGGGAACCCAGGTGACACCATTCCTGCAGACTAGACAAGTTCCTGAGTTTGGTCAGAAGCAGAGGGTTTAGGAAAGTTTCTCCAGGAATTTCTCCCAGCTGACAATTTAAAAACAAGTTGAATTAGGGCTGGAGAGATGACTTAACAGCTAAGCATGCTTGCTGCTCTTCTAGAGGACCCAAGTTTAGTTCTCAGCACCTGAATTGCAAGGCTGACAACCAGAGGGATCTAACATATCTGGCCTCCAAAAGAACCTGCAGTCATGTGCGCATACTGACACACAGGCATACAACCACACACATAATTCAAAATACATACATATATATGTGTACACACACACACACACACATGAATAAGTAGAATATTACCTTGCAAGAAGACAGGGATGGGCATTCTAGGTAGAGGGAACATTCATGATCCTAGAGCAACAATGAGCTATTGGACATGTAGGATTATCAATGGTTCCACTTTCTTCTGGTCCTCTCTGGTACATTCTTATCACCGTCTCTGTTAACCTCAGCCCCACAGCCAAGCTATGCTCACAATCTTCCTACTGGAGAATGGAAGGGAAACTAAGAAAATGGAGGGGAATAAGAGAAATATTCTGTGGTGGTTTGAGTAAGAATGCTTAGACACCAGGAAGTAGCACTATTTGAGAAGGATTAGAAGGTGTGCGCGTGTTGGAGTAGGCATGGCCTTAATTGGAGGAAGTATGTAAATGGGGGGGATTGAGGTTTCAAAACCTATGCCAGAGCCACGGCTTGTGGATCAAAATGTTATAACTCTCAATTACTTCTCCAGCACCGTGCCATAATGATAATGGGCTAAACCTCTAAAACTAAATGCTTTCTTGAATAAGAGTTGCCTTTCTATAATTGAGATTCATGGTGGTCATGGTGTATCTTCACAGTAATGGAACAGTGGCTAAGACGTATTTCTTAGGAGTAATGTTGGAAGTTAGTGGTGGTGCATGATCTTAGTGAGGATGGGAGAAGCGACAGTCATGGAATTCTGTTCTGAGAGCAAGAGCCCCTGTGCCATCAAGAGCCTGTCTCATCTGGTGAATTACATCCTGGGTCTTAGTCGTGCTTACTCACTGACCTCTAGATGATAAGCTTCTAGATGGTAGGGTTGTTATCTTCATTTCTATGTTCCCAATGTCTTACATAATGTCTTACATTATATTCTATTATAGAGATGCCTAGTTAGTATTGAATGACAGCTTGAGAGTCTGAGCTCCTGCCTGGTCCTCAGCACATTCTAGGCATGACTATGAACGAGGATGCCTCTCACCCAAAAAAGATTACCAAGAGATCTATTTCCTGAACAGTGCCTGCTTCCTGTGGCCTTACCAAACCCTTAGAAAAGTTACAGCTCAATATCCAGTCTTGTTTCTAATAGACTTTCCTGACATGCATTGCCTGGGTCAGATGCAACACAGAATTTCACTCATGTGATCTCCCCTTCTCCAACTTCTCCTTTATATTTCATTTCTACCTCATGGCAACACAAGGGCTACATACTTTTACTGATTACCCTTGATTTTTTTCAATAGGCATGTTTAATTATACATTCTTAAATACGTCTAAATCACTTAATAAGTCTAGTCACCTCTGCAACACATTGACAGTAAAATGTTTAATAGCATAATGACCAGCACTGTTTCCTAGTTTTTGCTCCTGGTATCTAGAGCAGGAATGTACTAAGCAACATCACCAGATGTTGCCAGATCTGATGATTTTGTCTTATTGGATATATATTGAATAATAAAGTTTTATTGAAACACAGATGTGTATACTAATTTACATACTGCCTTTTCTGCTTTTGGTCATAAGTGACCGAGCTGAAAAGCTATGACAGAAAATGCAGGTTGAACATCCCTTATACTTAAAGACAGAGGGTTTTAAATTTCACTATTTTCAGGTTTTGGAGTATCAGCATATACAATGTTAGTTATACTGAATATAGGACTAAAATTTAAAGTTTAAAAATTAAATTCATTATGTCTCATATATATAATTTTCCCTTAGTTCTAGGGATTTGACCTAGGACCTTGCATATGCTAGATAAGCACACTACTCTACCACTGAGCTATTGATGCACACACGCACGCATGTACACACACACACGTGCGCGCGCACACACACACACACACACATCTGAAACACACATCCTGAAAGTAATTTGTATTAATCAGGTTTGTATAACTGTAACAAAACGAAATATCTAAGAGAATTCATTTTGAAAGAAAGTATATTTATGTTCATAGGGCATCTGTTTTGTTGCTCTTTATTTATTTGTTCTTTTCTGCTGTTGTTTGATCCTGAGATGGTTTCAAGTAGCCCAAAAAGGCTGGAACTTAATGCACAATTTAGGATGAACTTGAACTTCTGGCCTTTCTACCTTTATTTGGGTATTATAGGCTGGGATCATAGACAAGGACTACAATAGCTGAATTATGTCATTATGATGGGCATCAAGAATCGGTCCATTTAGGGCAAGCACTGCACCTGCTGAGCCACCTGGGACAGTGCTTCTTAGATTTTATCTGGAGCAGCATGATCAGCTCCTTGGAAGCTAGAGATGCACCTTTTGACCCCACCTTGGTCTGCCTACTGAAGCAGACATTCTGTGATGAAGCCCAGCAATCTGTGCTTTCATGGGTCCTCTGGCACACTCAAGTTCTGAGGCACACTCGAGTCTGAGAACCAACACCATGGCAATTAGTCAATAACCATATTTTTATCTTTTTGTAAGGAGAGGAATGTAACATTCTTGCAAGTGACTCCAACCTTTGCACAGTGAGCACAGTG
>LOEQ01000245.1:202168-225831 GCA_001685075.1 Bramus lutescens | reverse complement strand
AGAGAGAGAGAGAGAGAGAGAGAGAGAGAGAATACCATGTTTGTATTTCTGGGTCTGGGTTATCTCACTAAGAATGATTTTTACCTAGTTCCATCCATTTGTCTGTAGATTTCATGAGGTCATTGTTTTTTACACCTGAGTAATACTCCATTGTGCAAATGTACCACATTTTCCTTATCCATTCTTCAGTTGAGGGGCATCTAGGCTGTTTCCAGGTTCGGGCTGCTATGAATAATGCTGCTATGAACATAGTTGAGCAAGTGTCCTTGTGGTATGATTGAACATCCTTTGGGTTTATGTCCAAGATTGGTATAGCTGGGTCTTGAGGTAGATTGATTGCCATTCTTTTTCCCTGAAAAACCACCATATTTATTTCCAAAGTGGTTGTACCAGTTTGTACTTCCATCAAGAAATAGATAGTTTCCAAAAAAAGAAATTCAAATAACCAAAAAATCTAAAATAAATAAATAAACCAAAAACAAAAATCAAAACAAACCAACTTACTTCCCCTGGGAATTAAGTTCAAGTCATCAGGCTTGGTAGCAAATGCCTTTAACCAATGGCCCATTTTGCTGACCTTAGTTTTTCTTATTTCTTCTATTATTACATTCCTTTAAAATTGTTCCTTACATTTGAAGTATTAAAGTTGCTCGCAAAGAGCAAAATTTCCAAATATGAGGCATCCATAGGCCTTTTCGGTAGCACAAGGTGCCACATGCGTGGGTGCCATTGTGATGAACAAGTATATGGTGAAGAAATGGGAGAGAAAGAGAGGTGGAACAGTTCATGTGCTGTGGTATGAGGCAGATCTGAAGAAATGAAGGTGGTGAGGATGGGTTGGTGTGGATGGCCTGCTTGCCACCTGAAACCAGGTGATGTCTGGGCCCAAGCTGCTGCTTAGGGCCATGTCTAGGTCCATGGTTCTAGTGCAGCTGGGATCTGTGTTGATATCCATGACATCCACCACACATGTTGCCACCAAGGGCCACAGGGATGCCCAGGATCTAGGCTGCCACCTATGGCCATATCTGGGTCTGTGGCCCTACTGTAACCACGACCTGAGTTGATGTCTGTGGCTCATGTTGCCACAAAGGGCCATGCTAATGCCTGGGGTCTGGTCAGCCACCTGAGGTCATCTTGGTGTCCAAGGGCCATGCTGCCTTGAGGTACATACTGATTCGGGTGGCCTGTGCTGTCACTTGGGCCATGGTGATGCTGCAGGGGTGAGGGGCAGATATGGAGGGACTGGGAGTTGAGCAGAATTGGGGTGCATGATGTGAAATTCCCAAAGAATCAACAAAGAATCATATTATTAAAAACACCAAATGCTGCAACATTAAAAATAAAGGTTTCTGTGAGTCAGTCCTAGAAGAGGGGCAGATGTTTAATGATGTCACTAAGGGCTGGGTGTCCCCAACTCTCTTCTCTGCTATCCATGTGTGTAGGTGGAAGGCTGGCTGTGCCATGGATACAGATGGATGCTGTACCTCCAGGCCACATGTCCTGGACATGTGGGCACAGGACTTTCTGCTGGTGAAGATGTCCTTCTTCATTCCAGAAGGCAAGCTCGTCCTAGAGGTCCCACTGACCAGAATGTGTCCATGACTACCACTTGCCACAAGACAATGGAAGGACATAGGCATTCTCATTCAGATCCATCGTCCCTTTGGATTAAACCATGGTTTTTGAGTCTATGCAAGACTTGGGAGGCAATTAGCAGAGTCTACCATGATCCTTTACTTGGTTTTAAATTTGCTTACAACTCTACTCAGGCCTAAAAAAATCTGATGTTTTAATTAGAAACACGTGATTTGGGCAAGGTTTTTTATTATTATTGAATATACTTTATTCTTAAGAACAGTTTGAGATTCACAGAAGACGCATGAAGATGGTGCAATTTTTGCTCCCCACAAACCCAATTTCTCTTGTTATTAACAGTTTACATCACAGTACATTTGTTATAATGAATGAGTCAGTATTGATGCAGATATTAATCCTGTAATTTATTAACCTTTTCTTAGTTTTGATTTAGTACTTTTTTCTATCTTTCTGTCCCTTATAGAACACTGTATCACAGTACCTGGATTTGGTGCTTTAACTCTCTCTCTCTCTCTCTCTCTCTCTCTCTCTCTCTCTCTCTCTCTCNNNCTCTCTCTCTCTCTCTCTCTCTGTGTGTGTGTGTGTGTGTGTGTGTGTTTCTTGTATGTGGATGGGCATGCTGGGGTTTCCATGCAAATGTATACACATCATAAGGAGGCCAGAGGTCAGTGTAAGGTGTCACATGTTGCACTGAGCTCTGAGGATCTGCTTGTCTCTCCCCTTCCCAGCACTGGTGTTACAGACACTCACTTACACCCAGCTTTCACATGAGTGTGGGGGATCTGCATTCAGGCCCTTACGCTGATGCCACAAGCCCCTTACCAACTGAGCCATCACCCTGGCTCTACCGTATCTTCTGAAGCAGAATCTCTCACTGGTCTGGAGTTCACCAGTTAGGTTAGGCAGGCTAGTAAGCCCTGCAGATTTGTCTTTCTCCAGCTTCCTGGTGCTGGAATTACAAGTGTGCACCACGACATCTGGTTTTGTTTTGTTTTATTTTTTGTTTTGTTTGTTTGTTTTTATAACATGGGCTCTGGTGATTGAACCCAGTTCCTCGTGCTTGAAAAGCAAGCACTGGATTGACTAAGCTACCTCTCCAGCCTCACCTTGGTCATTTTGAGGAGTTCTACCAGGTGTGCCCACCTTTAAAGAATGTTTGATGACGCTGATGTTGTCATCTAGAAAGCTGACACAGAAGAACTGCACACCTGAGTTCAGAAAGCATTCGCCAAAAATGTTTGAAGTAATGCATAATTTTATGTTGGGCTGTATTCAAAGCTGTTCTGAGCTGCCTGCAGACCATGAACCACATGTGGGACAAACCTGATAAACCACTGGGAGAATGCCACCCAGGAGGGTCTATCTGTTGGCTCTCACTGGGATCACGGTCTGGTGGGAGTTAGAGCACAAAGGTCACAGTGTACCACAGTTACTGTTTCTCTGCAGGAGCACACAGCGTCAGCACGACTGCCCTGGCTGACATCGACATGGCCACCTGTCCGAGGTAGGATTTATTAATCACTTTTTATCTCTTCTTTCCATTCTATATTCTTTGAGAGGCAATCACCATGTGAAGCCCACAATTACAGAGTAGAGAGATACACGACTGAAGGCAGACTATCCACATAAATGACTAGAGATTCTCATGCACAAGAGCCTGTCTCTTCTCCATTCGAGGAAATGCATGTACATATTCATTCAATCATTTAACTTATGTCAACATAGATTCATGAATATTTATTTTATAACTTGGTTATTGATAAAGTATTCCTTTACTTTCTTCCTTCAAATTCTTCCAACTTTGTCCATGGGGCATGCATTAGTCACATTCCTGTGACACACATACCCTCACCAGTGTATGTGCATGCATGTGTGTGTGCATGTGTGATTTTCTGACACTTCATGATGCTTTCAGCTTTTCTTGTATGTACCATATCTCAATCCTAGAATGAGCCATTTCTCCAAGAAAGCCTGAGTATTTTATTAGAGAATACCCTGGAAGCCAAGATCTGGGCACTAGATGAACTCATTGTGGGCAGTCATCTTTAATTACAGACTTAAGACTTCCTTCCCTGTCTCTCAATGAATAATTACTTTGCTCTTCTTCCCACCTCCGGTTTTCTTTCTCACTGTGTCTGCCCACACAGAACCGAGATCAACAGGAATGCTAGACTCAAAAGTTAGAATGCAGGGACAGAAACATAAAAGTTATGTCTTAGGAGGAACTTAGACTCATAAATTCTTCAATGTTAGAAAAGTAGGTAGCTGGAACTTTCATGTTCCCAAGCCTTTAAAAAGGAAATTGATTGATCCGGTCGGAGGCAGGCAGGCCATTAGTGGCTGAGCCATGATTAAACCACACCTCTAGACGTTTCCCTATCACTCTCTGCTCTGAGACACTGTCATCTGCACCCCACTGCTTTCTTCACCGGTGAGTTGATACTGAATTGGCCACTGCCCTAGTGGGACTCTTACCAGGGAAGAACACAGGTTTGCTGGGGACAAAGTTGGATGTTGACCTTCTATAATAAATTTTCAGAGCTATGAGACCAGAAATAGCAGCGATATGAGACAGCAATCTCCTGCCGCACTTGAGAAGGGAGGCAGCGTGTCACTCTAGAAATGACGCTGATGATAAGGTACCTTAACTCAGGGCCCTTGGGTGTGCCAGCTCCCTCTGCCCTGTGCCGGAGGAGCCCTGCTGGTTTGGGATGCAGGCTATTTGGATGATGTTGTTTTCTGATGTAACTTCTGTTGATTTCCCTACCTCCCTTTTTTCCCTGCTTCTTTCCCTCCCTCTTGGGAGCAATTTATATGTCTCTGGCTCTTTTTAGGTGGGGACTGAGTGCTAATTAGCTGTCTGATTCATCCCAGGCCACCTGTCCCATGGCCCTTGGCACTAAGACCAGACTGGGCGTGGTGCTAAGCTCTCCAGGGCAAACAAGTGTACCCAGGAGTCTGGGCAGTCCCTGTGTGACGTGAGACAATGATTGTGCACCACAGTAAATGGGAAAGAAAGTTGTGCCCAGTGTTCCATTTCCTCGCTACCAGCCACATCAGCTATTACAGGGAAAGCCATGTCTGCAGACTTTGGGGACCTTTAACTCACTTCTCCCCTCCAAGTTAAATCCACTCCCAAAGGGTACTTTGCCAGAGTATAGCTCTGAGGAGGGGGCCCCTTTCCCTTCTTGCCACTACTTGTGCCATCAAGACTCACAGGCATTCAAATCCTGTAGAGAAGTCTCATCAAAAAACACTGGGAAATAGTGGTCTGTGCTAATAATGGAGGCCCTCTCCCCATCTTCTCAATACACACCAAGCCTCATAGGCTTCAGTGCTTGCTCCCTGAATAAAACTGGTCCTGCTGAGGTTCCAACAACCTCAGCGCCAGATGCTCTGACAGGGAAGTATTCGACACCAGCCTCTCTTTCTTGACTCCTCCCTCCCTGGCCTTGAGAATGCTCGAGCTTCCTTCTCCTATTGGTTATTTTCTTCTCAGCCTCTTTTCCTTCAGGTGCCTGCTCCTCTGCTGGATCCCCTCTTCAATTCCTCTGGCTTAATGCAGTTTTTCTGGTCCCATGGCACAGTTCCTTCAACAGAGAGACAGCTACTTAACCTTTTCTTGTGTCCAAATCCAAAATGCCCATCCACTTGGTATCTCCGCTGGGAGAGTAAGCCCCAGGCTTGGCATCCCCTAATAAAATTTGGGTAATTAATTAATCATCACTAAATTAATTTAAATATTATAACTAGGTTCTATGTAGCTTTCTGCTCTTTAATTATTACTCTGGCTTACTTCTCACTTAGGTTTCTTGCCTGATTAGGCTATGATATTAACAACAACCTTAGCAATGGTAGCCAATTGGTGTGAATCTCTTACAATGTGCCAGGTGCCCCTGATAGGCACTGCTCCATGTTAGATCCATGATATCCATCGGATGAGATTCTTTTGATTCCCCATGTTTGAAACTTAGAACTTTCAGGCTTGGGAACTTGAAAGAACTTTGAATTTAAAGTTTTCAGAATCAGAATTATAATCTCCCTTTTCTCCAGACTATAAACTTTTAAACTGGCCCTTCACTAATCAACCCTTTGCCTCAACCCATCTAGCCACTGCTACTGATCGTGTACCCTGATCCAGGTATGGAGCCCAGTGGTGCTGTCCCTTCAGGGTTGCTGTGTCATTTGGTCTCTGAGACTCAGTTAGGGGACCTCAAACATGTCATAGTTATGGATGCTTAATGGTCTATGGAACACTGATTGCCTCCCAGACTGACAGAGCCAAATTGTGCTGAGAAGGAATGGTTATCAACTAGGAAAAGCCTGGGCCTCAAGGATGCCGGCCTAAGAAATCTCCAGAATGGCCACCAAAGTCTGCATAAGAATCCAAAATCTCTTCCCCCTGAGTGCGGCCAGAGACCATAGGCAGCAGCAGGGCATAGGCTGAGCTGGGTGCCTCTTTTACGGATCTCCTGGAGAATGGCCATCTAGGGTGTCACTTCTTGAAAAGACCAGCAATTTCATTGAGGTACTGGATGCAAGCTCTCACTCTATAAGGTGTTATCTTGGTGCATGTCTGAGGAAATAAAAGGGACTCGTCTAGATAGGATGGTTTCCAATGTGGTTTCCTTGGAGTCCCAGGGTTCGAACAGAGCCTTCAGACTTAAGAAAGCTCAGACCTTCAACAAGAGCATTTCCACTGCTACAGCATCTGTGCAGAAGCTTCCCATAATATCCTATTATTAATAAGGAAGAATTTTAATTTTTAGGAAAACATAATGAACATAAATGATGATAAACTTTAATGCTGAGGAGACTTGAGTTGGCTTATTCTGAAACTAGTTAACATCATTCATACTCCCTTTGCTTTCAGTAATCTAGAGACAACTGTCGCTGTATCTCTGGGTCATATAGAGAGATATAAATGCACAGTGAGCGAGCAGCCTCAACAGAGAGTCCCACAGAACAAATACACAATCTTCCTGTCTTTTCCTCCATGACACACTTCCTGCCATTCAAATCCATCAAAAAGGTCCTGAAGATTTTACATACAGTGAATGCCCCTAACTAGAAGTTTCTACAATATCTCTATCAGTCCAGTAAGAAGAGGCTATGCATCCTAGCAATATCCAAAGCATTTGGTCACCCCAAAGCAGCCATCATAAAATTCTGCCTCTGTTCTACCCAGCACCTGACCCTCCAGGGTATCATAGAGGGCCTTGATGATGCACGTGGGACACACCAGCTCAGGAAATAACCACAGTACCACACTCAGAAACATCAGAGAAGAGCAGAAGAGTGAACGCTGATCTTAGGTTACAGAGGGAGCCAGAGCAGCTCAGAGCAGCACCAGGCATCGATTACAGTCTCACCAGATGACAACCTGTGATCTCTGTTAAAAGGGAAGGAAACAGGGAAGGTGCTTTTGAAAAATGTCCACTGAAAATGATGAATTTTAAAAAGAAACCATTTGATTCCTAGAAGGATAAGTCCCAGTTATCAAGTTTTGGGTTTTTTTTTTCAACTCTAAGGATGCCCAAATAAATGGGGTGTTACTACATTTAACTCAGTTCCCAGACACATGGGTCCATTTTAAGTAGTGGGGTGAAATGGAACAAGATTGCTATTGATGAATCTCAGCCAAGAGGAAGGTGCTGTGATTCCTGGGGAAGCTCCCCCAGCAAAGTGTAGAAATGTGATCATACTCTGGGACCTAGAAAAGAAAAGGAGGGTAGAGAGACACCCAAGCTAGAAATGGCAGATGGCTAGGTCCAGCTCAGAGCTCGATTCATTAGGTTTTATGCATCTTGGGTGAATAGAGATTGGGAAGAAAGGACCAAGGGTCAAATTACCCATTTAATTATTTTTTTCAACCCTTCTTTATAGGTCCTGCATGGCTGCAAATAGACTCCTCCTGTCAGAGCTGCCACTTCAGGATAAGAGCCTGTCCAGTGGATCCACCCAGGATGTTATGACCAAAGTGGCACCTGCATTTCCCAAAGGGATATAGGAGAAGGTTCTGCAGGCATGAACACTATCTGTGAAACAGACTTCCAGGTGGGGAAACCCTATGGCATTCTTCTAGACTAGAAATAGACTAGTCTTGGCTCCCAGGACTCCAGAAAATCTGTCAGATAGTATTAGCAAGTGATTCTGTTTTTGTTAGGGTCATTGCAATGAGATTCTAATCAGAACTGGAGGAAGGAGATACATGGGGACCAAGGACTCTGGTGAGCATAAAAAATTTGTGTTCAATTTCAAGAGATTTTCATTAAAAAAAATTCTTGGGTTAAACCTCTTGGTTTTCACATCTTCTTAAGTCCTGGCCTCCACCATCACCATATCTCTTACTCCATGCCCTTGTTAAAGACCACTCCAATTCCCACCACTGGTTTAAGACCTCTGGTGCCCATGATTTCCCTGGGACTTAACATCTTCCATAGTGACATCTCCAGGGGGCAGCAACCTCTTATATTGCCCCAACCCTTCTCCTTGACTAAGCATCTAGAAACATTGGATTCCTTCTGATCAGGGATGAGTCATGCTGGAACACTGGTCTAAGTCCCATACTTAGTCCCAGCTTACCTACAGAACTCTTTGTTCACAGTTCCTCCTGTAGAGAGGCTCTACTCTCCTTTCCAATCCAGCTGTCTTTGGCACTCATAAACAGGTGCCTAAAGCCACATCTACCTGGAAGGGATCTCAGGAGGGTGCTCTGTGCCCTGCCAGGAGTGGCTTGATCGAGGTGACAATACAAAGTGAGATTAAGACCTGCACACTGGCTTTCTAGCATCCACACCCCTCCCCCTTGTCTTTCTCCACGAGCAGTTCTCAGGCTAATATGTCCAGGATGTCACAAGTAATTTGTTACCCAAAGTCAGTACTGACATTTTCAAATTAATTGCTTTATCGTAAGATTACCCTAGAAAGGGGAATAGCCAAGTTGTCTCAGTCAGGCCCTTGGGAATCCAACAGAGCCCACACTCCGGTTCAACAGTGCATTGCATTTGTGACTGTGGGCAGGTCACTTCATCTCTTTAAGACTCATTCTATCTGACCATAAAATGGGATAACCACAGTGGCCACTTACAAAGGATTGCTGTAAGGATCAAGAAGCCAAGATGCCTAGTGCTTAGCACACCGTGTATAGACACTAACAATCTATGTTGGCTAACATTAGTATTCATGCTTAGGTTTGTATTTTTACATAGAAATACCTGGAAGAATCTACATCTAATAGCTGTACTTTCCTCCCTGTTCTGATGGTGTTCCTTCAGCAGAGTGAGGAAAAGGTAGATTGCAGGCTGCACATAAAGAATTAAAAGTAATAACACCTTACCTTGCTTTTTGTCACATTTGCAGGTGCCTTACCCTCACTGACATAGCAACACTATTTGTGGTGGTTACAACTAATGATCATCCTTGATTTTCTCAGCAGTGTATGTGTGTGTGCTCTCATGTGTGTACATGTGAGCGTGTCTTTTCTCTTTATTTGGGCTGCACTCAGAGTCATCTTGGAGATAAACTTCATCTGTCAAGGATCTTAGGCAGATGGAAACTGACAATAACCACACCCGTGCGGTCCCTGCAGGTCCTGATGCAAGACTTGAGCCATGACGTCCTAAAGGCACCAGACTGGATGTGGAGCAGGCAGCTCTGACCAGCAGGGCAACTTGTCTCTGCCTGCCTAGGGCAGCACCAGGGGAGGGCTCAGCTGGTGCCTTCCTAATGAATATGGAGGAGGCTGCCATCAGCTCGATTGCAACGGGGGCTTTGTTCCTCTTCTCCACTCCCCTGTTCTCTGATCAGATGTCACTCTTATTATTATTATTATTCCCTGTGTGTTGACAAGTGATTTAAACACTTCACAGGGGGGAAGAGAAAAGGGTGGGGGCTGGGGGGCAATCTTTTCTTTGAATCCAGGGTGTTCAGAGTTTCAGATTATCAAATAAATGGCTACAGGTGTATAATTAAAACTAATAGGTTAATTAGAGAACATTTGGATTATTCTGGAAAAAAAATAAGAAAGCCACCAACTTGTCTCCTTTGACACAAGCTGACTAGAAATATAATAAATAAGCCCAGGCAGAGGAACAGCACAGCCCCTGTTGCCTCCGTCCCTTCTTTCATAATTACTGAAAGTGGCTGGGCCACAAGGCTAGACATTCCCCACAGACAAAAGGGGGACTGTGAAAGCAGAGCCCATCAGAGTCAACCAAGACCTGTCCCTGGAGCAGGAGACAGGAGGCAGGAACTATTCATAGGGGAAAAGGTAGATGGTTAGGTAGGTGACCAGCTCAGGGCAGACAGGCTCTGCTGGGAGAGGGCTCCTATCAGAACTCTCACTGTGCCCTGCATTCAGCTCATGAAGCCAGGGCCATGCAGATGCCCTGGAAGGGCCCAAGCTAGGCATGATGAAGGAAAACCTGTCTCCTATGATTGATTTCCTTTTCTTTCATTTATTTATTTTAAAATAATCTTTTATCATTTATATAGCAATTCCAGTTCCCACTCCCTCCCCTACTCCCACTCCCCCCCATCTTTCCCCCATCCCAACCCCCATCCACTCCTCAGAGATGGTAAGACTTCCCGTGGGGAGATAATAAAGTCTGACACATCACTTTGAGGCAGGATCAAGAACCTCCCCTGTATATCTGGGCTGAGCAAGGTATCCCTCCAAAGAGAATGGGCTCTAAAATGCCAGTTCAAGCACTAGGGATAAATCCTGGTCCCACTGCCAGTGGCCCCATAGATTGCCTAAGCCGCAAAACTGTCACCCATATTCAGAGGGCCTAATTTGGTCCAATGCAGATTCTCCTGCTGTCAGTCCAGAGCCAGTGAGCTTCCACTAGCTCAAGTCAGCTGTTTCTGTGGGTATGAGTGTGCATCCGGTATATGCCCAGGAGTGATATTGCTCAGTCTTGAGGTAGACTGATTCCCAATTTTCTGAGAAATCACCATACTGATTACCACAGAGGCTGTACAAGTTTGTACTCCCACCAGCAATGGAGGAGTGTTCCCCTTACTCTGCATCCTCTCCAGCATAAGCTATCACTGATGATTTTGGTCTTAGCCATTCTGAATGGTGTAAGATTACCGGTATCTCAGAGTCATTTTGATTTGCATGCATTTGATGGTTAAGGATGTTGAGCAATTCCTTAGATGTCTTTTCGCCATTTGAGATTCTTCTGTTGAAAATTCTCTGTTTAGATCTGTACCCCATTTTTAATTAGATTATTTGGTATTTTAATGCCTAGCTTCTTGAGTTCTTTATTATGGAGATCAGTTCTCTGTCTGATGTGGGGTTGGTGGAGATCTCTTCCCATTCTGTAGGCTGCCATTTTGTCTTATTGCCTGTGTCCTTTGTCTTATATAAACTTCTCAGTTTCAGGAGGTCCCATTTATTAATTGTTGCTCTCAGTGTCTGTACTTCTGGTGTTATATTTAGGAACTTATTTCCTGTGCCCACGTGTGCAAGGCTACTTCTCACTTTCTCTTCTATGAGGTTCAATGGGGCGGGACTTAAGTTGAAGTCTTTGATCCATTAGGACTTGAGTTTTGTGCATGGAAATAGATATTCTTCTACATGTGGACATCCAATTTTGCCACCACCATTTTTTTAAAGATGCATTTCCCCCCATTGTATGTTTAGCTTCTTTGCTAAAAACCAGGTACTCATAGGTGTGTGGGTATTTGATTCTATTCCATTGGTTCACCTGTCTGTTTTTATGCCAATACCAAGCTGCTTTTATTACTATAGTTCTATAGTAGCTTGAAGTCAGGGATGGTGATGCTTCTGGAAGTTT
Source organism: Bramus lutescens (assembly GCA_001685075.1). NCBI lineage: Eukaryota > Metazoa > Chordata > Mammalia > Rodentia > Cricetidae > Bramus > Bramus lutescens. Next base: position 214,426 of record LOEQ01000245.1, on the reverse strand, counting down.
CTTTCTTATACAGAATTGGTTTAGTTCTCCTGAGTTTTTTTGTTTTTCCATATGAAGTTGAGTATTGTTCTTTTAAGGTCTGTGAGAATTTGATGGAGATTGAATTGAATCTGTAGATTGCTTTTGGTTTAAGATTGTCATTTTTGTTATGTTGATCCTACCTATCCAAGAGCATGGGAGAACTTTTTATTTTCTGATATCTTCTTCAATTTTTTCCTTCAAAGTTCTTGCCATACAGGTTTTTCACTTGTTTGGTTAGCATTATCCCAAGATATTATTATTTGTGGCTATTGCAAAAGGTGATGTTTCTCTGATTTCTTTCTCAGCCCTTTTATCATTTGTATATAGGAGGGTTACTGATTTTTTCTCAACTAGAACATAGGACGGTGTAATGACTTCCACAAATAGAGCTATAGGAGTTCCCTGGTAGAATTTTGGAGGTTAATTATGTAGAATATCACATCATCTGCAAATAGTGAAAGTTTGACTTCTTCCTTTCCAATTTGTATCCCCTTGATGTCCTTTTGCTGTCTTCTTGCTCTAGCTAGAACTTCAAGTATTATATTGAATAGACAGGGAGAGAGTGGACTGTCTTATTTCTCATTTGAGTAGAATCACTTTGAGTTTCTCTCCACTTACTTTGATGTTGGCTGTCGGCTTGCTGTATATTGCTTTTTATTATGTTTAGATATGTTCCTTGTATTCCTGATCTCTCCAAGACCTGTATCATGAAGGGGTGTTGAATTTTGTTGAAGGCTTTTTCAGCATCTAATGAGATGGTTTTTTTCTTTCAGTTTATTTATATGATGGATTACATTGACAGATTTTTGTATGTTGAATCATTCCTGTATCTGTGGGATAAAGCCAACTTGATCATGGTGGATAATTTTTTTAAGTGTTCTTGGATTTGGTTTGCCAGTATTTTACTGAGTATTTTTGTATCTATGTGCATGAGGGAGAATGGTCTGTAATTCTCTTTCTTAGTAGTATTTTTGTGTGGTTAGAGTATCAGGCTAACTACAGCCTCATAAAAAAGAGTTTGGCAATGTTCCTTCTGTTTCTATTGTTTGAAACAATTTGAGGAGTATAAGTATTAGCTCTTCTTTGAATTTCTGGTAGAATTCTGCACTGATTCCATCTAGTCCTGAACTTTTTTTGGTTTGGAGACATTTGATGACTGCTCCTATTTCCTTAGGGGTTATATGTCTATTTAAATTGTTCATTTGGTCTTGATTTAATTTTGATATGTGGTACATATTCAGAAAATTGTCCATTTCTTCTAGATTTTCCAATTTTGTGGAGTACTGGATTTTGAAGTATGACCTAATGATTCTTTGAATTTCCTCAATGCCTGTTGTTATGTCCCCCTTTCCATTTCTGATTTTGTTAATTTGGATGTTCTCTCTCTGCCTTTTGATTAATTTGGATAAGGATTTATCTATCTTGTTGATTTTCTCAAAGAACCAGCTCTTTTTTCCATTGATTCTTTGAATTGTTTTCTTTGTTTCTATATTATTGATTTCAGCTATCAATGTAATTACTTCCTGTCATCTACAGGATGAACTGCTTCTTTTTGTTCTAGATCCTTCAGGTGTGCTGTTAAGTCACTAGTGTGAGATTTCTCCACTTTATGTAGGGAATTAGTGCTAAAAAAAACTTTCCTCTTAGCACTGTTTTCATAGTGTCCCAAAGGTTTGGATATGTTGTGCATTCATTTTCATTGAATTCTAGGAAGTCTTTAATTTCTTTTTCAGTTCTTCCTTGATCCAGGGGTGATTCAATTAAGCATTGTTCAATTTCCATGAGTTTGTAGGCTTTCTGAAATTAGTGTTGTTGTTTAATTCTAACTTTAAGCCATGATGATCTGATAAGATACAGGAGTTATTCCAATTTTTTTTTGTATCTGGTGTGGTTTGGCTTTGACGAATATGAGGTCAATTTTAGAGAGGGTTCCATGAAGTGCTGAGAAGAAGGTATATTCTTTTGTGTTTGGATTAAATGTTTTATAGATGTCTGTTAAGTCCATTTGAGTCATGATATCTGTTTGCTCTCTTATTTATCTGTTAAGTTTCTGTCTGGCAGACCTGTCCATTGGTGAGACACTATGAGTGTGTGGAATTTGATGTGCAATTTAAGCTTTATTAATGTTTCTTTTTCATATGTGGATGCTCTTGTATTTGGGGCACAGATGTTCGTAATTAAGACTGCATCTTGATAGACTTTTCCTGTGATGAATATGAAGTGCCCTTCTCCATCTTTTTAGACTGATTTTAGTTTTAAATCTTTTTGTTAAATATTAGGGCAAATATACCTACTTGTTTCTTAGGTCCATTTGATTAGAAAATTTTTTCCAAACCTCTTAGGTAATATCTCTCTTTGAGGTTGAGGTGTGTTTTCTTACATGCAACAAAAGGATGAATCCTCTTTTCATATCAGTTCTGTTAGCCTGTGTTTTTTATAGGTGAATTGAGTTCATTGATATTAAGAGATATTAATGGCCAGTGATTGTCAATTATTCTTATTTTTCATCGATAGTATTTGTGTGTTTTCCTTCTTTGAGGTTTGCTGGTGTGAGGTTATCTGTTGCCTGTGTTTTTGTGGGTGCAGTTAATTTCCTTGGGGTGAAGTTTTCATTCTAGTACTTTCTGTAAAGCTAGATTTATGGATAGATATTGTTTAAATCTGGTTTTGGCATGGAATATCTTGTTTTTTTCCATATATGATGATTGAAATCTTTGCTGGGTATAGTAGTATGGGCTGTAATCCATGGTCTCTTAAGTGTCTGGAGCACATCTGTCCAGAACCTTCTGGTTTTCAGAGTGTCCATTGAGTAGCTGGGTATAATTCTGATAGATCTGCCTATATATGTTACTTGGCTTTTCTCCTTTGCAGCTCTTAATATTGTTGCTTTATTCTGTTTTGATTATTATATGATTATGGGACTTTTTTGGTTCGGTCTATTTGGTGTTCTGTATGTTTCTTATACTTTCATTGGCATATACTTTTGTAGGTTGGGAAAGTTTTCTTCTATGATTTTGTTGAATATATTTTCCATGCCTTTGATCTGGAGTTCTTCTCCTTCTATCCCTTTTATTCTTAGGTTTGGTCTTTTCATGGTGTTGCAGATTTCCTGGATGCTTTGTGTTAAGAATTTGTTGAATTTAATGTTTTTTTTTTGACTGATGAATCTGTCGTATCTTCAACTACTGAGATTCTCCCTTCTATTGTTTGTATTCTGTTGGTTACACTTGCATATGTAGTTTGTTTATCCAGATTTTCCATTTCCAGAATTCCCTTGGTTTGTGTTTTCTTTATTGTCTCTATTTCAATTCTCAAGTCTTGGACTATTTGAATTGTTTGCTTCACCTGTTTGATTTTTTTTCTTCTTCTTGGCTTTCTTTGCTTTCTTTAAGGGAGGTATTAATTTTTCTCAATTATTTTGTTTGCTCTTTCCTCCATTTCTTTAAGGGAGTTTTTTATTTCCTCTTCAAGGATCTCTATCATCTTTATTAAGTTATATTTAGGGTCATTTTCTTCTGTTTCTTCTGGGTTAGGATGTTCAGGTCTTTCTGTTGTAGGAGCATGAGGTTCTGGTGTTGCCATATTGTTCTTTAGGTTGTTGAATGGATTCTTGCATTGGTGCCTACCCATTTCTTCTTCCAATTTGCCTTTTGGTCCAGTCCTTGCCGTCGGTGTCTGTGTCTCAGGGATCCTCTCTTGGACTAATTGTTACAGTTGTTGTCTGTGTCTCAGGGAGCCACTGAGGTCTCAGGGAATGGGAGGGTTTGGGGGCAGAGTGGGACTTGTAGATTACATGGTCTGATGGAGGTGCTGGAGCAGTCTGCCTGCAGGAGGCTTGCTCTGAAGGGTTAGTACAACTGAGGTGGGTGGGGAGGAGCTCAGGGGTTTTCCCCCAGAGCCTTGGGCCTAGAGACTGGGGGCTGGTAACTCACCTCTTGGTCCACNCACTCTGTGCAGTGGCTGCCTGTGTCTCAGTAAGCTACTGAGGTCATGGGGATGGGTGGCTTTGGTGGCAGAGTGTGACTTGTAGATTACAGGGCCTGATGGGGAGGTATTGGAGTAGCCTGCCTGCAGGAGGCTTGCTCTCTGGTAGGCTAGTGCTGGTGAGGGAGGGACCTGAGGTTTTGCCCTGGGGCCCAAGACCTAGAGACTGGGTTGTCCAGCTAAGGGACTGGTCACTCACCTCTTGGTCTGCTCTGTGCAGTTGCAGTCTGCGTCTCAGTGATTTCCTCTTCTTAGAAGATACAGTGAAGTCTTAGTATTTTGATATGCAAGTTGGAAAGAGTCATTGCAGGTATAATTAATTAAGTTAAAATGAGGTCTTCCTATCAAAGAGTGGACACTTAGGCTAACATAATCATTGGCTCATAGAAGAAGAGGAGAAAGAGCAGATGACAGTGTAACTGTTGAGGCAGCAACTAGAGTGGCTCCGGCAATATCAATAATTGCCTAGAGCTGCCTGTCTTAGTTAGGTTTCTATTGCTGTGAAGAGATACCATCACTATGGCAACTCTTATAAAGGAAGAATAATAAAAGGTGACTTACATTTTCAGAGGTTTAGTCCATTATCACCATTGTCATGGTGCATCATGGTGGTGTGTAGACAGACATGGTGCTGGAAAGGTAGCTAAGAGTCCTGCATCTTGAACCACAGGAAACAGGAAGTGGTCTGAAATTCCAGGCACATCTTGAGTTTTGAGACCTCAAAGCCCACCCCCAGTGACGCACTTCCTCCAACAAGGCCACATCAACTCCAACAAAGCCACACCTAATAGTGCCCCTACCAATGAGATTATGGGGGCCAATTACATTCAAACTATCACATTGCCCAAGGCTGAAGAAGGGGTCATTGGCTTTCTCAGTTTTCACTTTGAATTACTGCTCTCTCAAACTGCAAGTTCCTGGTGGTTTCTCTTTGAAAGTTTATTCATGCTATGTGGTGTGTGTGAATAAGTGTGTGTGCGTATTTGTTCATGGATGTGCATATGAGGGTTAGAAGTTGACTTTGGCTGCCATTACCATTACTAATCTTAGATTTTTGATACAAGGTGTATGTATGCATGTATGCACGATGTGTATAAATGCACATATCTCCACAACCTTATGGAGGCATTATTCTTCTCTCTCATATATTGAGTCTCTCATGTGGGTCTTCACTTGAACTCAAAGCTCACCAATTTATCTAGCTTAGTTATCCAGTTTGTTCAATGGTATTCCCTGTCTCCACTTCCTGCATCAAGACCACAAGCAGGCTACCATACTTGCCCAGGGTTTACCTGGAGCTGGGGGTCCATATTCCTATTCCTCAAGTTCTTATGCTTGGTTAGCAAGCACTATACCTGTCCAACCATCTTCCCAAACCTGATTTTGGAGACGGTGTCACTGATTAACTATGCTGTGTGGCTAATAAGCTCCATGGATCTGCCCGTCTCCATTCTTTAAGTGATGGAGTTCCAGATGTGCACCACCATGCCAAACTTTTACATGTGTGCCGGGGATGCAAGCACAGGTCCTTATGCTTACTCAACTTTGGCTGCCATTCCCAATCATTATTAATCTTATATTTTTGATATGCGTATGCATGGGTGCACATACAATTGTGCACATCCATGTGGAGGCATTATTGTTCTCTACCTCATATACTGAGTCTCTCACCTGGGTCTTCACTTGAACTCCACAGGCTCTTTCTCCCCAGCACATTTCTCATGTTTTAAACCACTCATGTGTGACAATCTGTGTGAGCCCTAGGAAACCAGAGCAAACTTCTAGCAGTCACCTGGATTAGTCTGAGAGTGAAGTTTCAAATTAAGTAGCTCGGGGTAGAGCATATGACTGCAGATTAAGTACAAGAAAGGAAATACACAGGTCTCAGAGGGATTGTTCAAGCTTGTACAGCACAAAAAGGTCAAGAGAAACAACCCTACCTAGCCCCATTGCCATCTGTCAGTAGAGAGTACTTTTCCCGTGAACAAATCTGAACCCCGGCTGAGAAGGACTTTCCCGAGAGTTTGAAGGAGATGGATTATGGGTTGAACCTTCCTTTCATCGCCTCCCCCTACTAACAGTCATGACTGTGCTCATCTACAGAGTGCTTGCTGTCTTCTAGAGTAACATGAGACTCTTTGTTAAGAATTTTTATCATGAGTGGCTAAGCTAAGTCAGGCCAGCAGCTCCTGTATGCAGGGACCCGACCTTCAGCAGTTAGTGACAATGAGTGAGGAATGACAGGCATCAAATGCAAACCCAGGTGGCCACTCTCTGCCACCAGACACACCCAGGCATTCAGCCTACTTGCTTTTATTCTGCAAGGCAGGTTTACTCTTTATATATTTTAAACTCAGTGCTATTTTGACAAGACTGAAAAGAACACGCAGGAGATCAGGAATGGACCAGAGAGGTATCAAGAACCTAAAGTCCAGCTTTTACGTTGATGTGGGCAGCTCAAGAAAGTCCCATGGAGTAAATGACTAACGAGTGGGCTCAGCTTCCCAGGCCTCTACGCCAGTGTCGTAGAAAGATGGCATGCCCTTGCCAGTCATCTCCCTCATCTAGTCCCACAGACATTGCCACCTGCTGAGTTCTATTCAGCTCAGATGCCTCCCAGGGAGCAGACACATGCCCACTGAGCCAGTGAACACAGGAATAACATTTCTGGAGCAGGCAAGAGTAGAAGGGCTGGGTGATGATTTTCTCTGTAGAATTAAACTGGTGGAATGGCTTTACTGCATGAATACACTGTCTTTTCCCCAAATTCACGGTGGTATATCTCTTCCTCACCTAACTTATCTGGAAATTCCCTGAGTCTATAGCATCCCCTCCATACTGATCCAGACACTGAGTGCCCCAGCCAACCTTTCCCTTATCCCTTATCTACAAAGTGTAAAACATGAGGCAAAGTTTAATTAGCTAATTAATTAATAATGCAAGGTTTTGAAAACATAATTATACTGGTAATGATTACCATTTTTGCAGGTTTCTCAACATTTCTGGGACTGCTGGAATAGCTGAGGCTGCTAAGGCTGGGAAGCCACTCACTCATTCTCCCTGCTAATCCTCTCTAGATTTGGCAGTCCAGGTGAAAAGCTACATTTTTAACTTGCAGAAAAACAGAAAGCACGGGTCCAATCCCGAGAGGGAAAGAAACCAAAGCAGAAGAGAAGTGAAGAGAGGGCCTGGGATTTATTTTGATTTCCTGCCTCCAGTTAAAGGTGTTAAGTCCGGAAAGCAGGAGTATCAATAGCTGTTTTGTTTGCCCAACAGAGAAAGATTGTGCGAGACCCCAACTGACCCACAGCTAATCCCCCTTCCTGCAGGTCTAGAGAAGGGCAGTGTGCTCTGGGCTGTGAGCAGTTTCTGCACCTTGAGGCTGAAGCAAACAGATTTGACAAGCAAGCTCAGCAACCGCAGGCTCTGCTCACCCACCCAGAAAGCTGGCAAGAACCGCCTAAAGGGAAGGGATTCGTTCCCCTCCCTTACTGGCCGGGGAGCCAATCACAGGGGGCTATTCAGTAAGCCAATCGGCCAATCACATCATTTGGCAGGAAAGGGACCCATCATCTCGCTTCCCCCATGTAGGCCACTGCATCTCTAACCACCTCCCGAAGAGGGCTGTTTACCAGCATTGTCAAGCCCCAGGAGAGGAGGGGAGCAGAAAGCCTGAAGCCAGGGCAGTGTGCAAGCAGAAGGGCAGGAGTGGAGCTACTGGTGGGAAACCCTGAGTAGAGCCCCTCTGTTTCATCAAGCCGTTCTTTGTCTACTGGGCACCATCTCTGTCCCAGGCCCTGGGAATGAGAAAGGCACGGAAATCTCTAAAGATCTGGGAGACTAGTTGAGACAGAGTGCAGCTGGCAAACCAAGTACCTTCATAGAGGTGTGGAGGAGCCCTATGGCAATAAGAGGCTCCTTCAATAAGCACCAGAACACAACCTATGGGGATGGTGTCAGGAAACCCTCCAAGAGATGACACGATGACACTCAGGGGCCTGTCATAGCCCCCAAGCATCTCCCGAATATGCCCACCTGACTGCTTTGCTAGTACTAAAGTGATTCATATTGGTGTTCTTAGCCACAGCCATGTATCGCCTCAAGTATCTGGAAGCCAAAAAATTAGAGATACAGATGTAGACAGGGCTGCTTTTCTCTGTTGCCTTTTGAGAAGTCATTGCGTAGTCTTCTCTCTGTAATAGCTCTCTGTAATATCTTTGTCCAACTTCTCCCTTCTTGTAAGGACACTGTGTGTGTGGGTTAGGACTCTCTCAATTTACCCCTATAAAGACCATCATCAGTCATTTTCTGAAAGTCAGGCATTAGATAGACTGTGAGCATACAAACTGAACAAGATGCAGTTAAGAACTGATGTCATTTTACATTGGTTGTGAAGAACTTCTTTAACTACCAATCCCGCTCCCCAAGAAAACAATGACTTAGGGCTTTTTTGTCCTGTGAATCTTTGGTGTTAAGTGCCTGCTGACTCAAACAGGGTCCTGTCAGGGGGAAGGGATGAGAAAGTTCAGTGCCCATCTCTAGAAATAAGTCTCCCCTCATTCATCCATTCCTCCAAAAGCAGTTCATCACTTAAGGTCTCGGCAGTATCTGTCCACTGATTATCAGCTATGCTCCCTGGCCCTGTACCTGAGATAGCTAATGTTATTTTATCTTTGATAGTGCTGGTGTTTCCTTTGACTTAGTAGGTGAGGAATGTGAGTGAGCAAGAGGAGATGAGAGGGGAGATAGAGGAACAGAAGAGGAAGTGCATATCACTGGTCTAGGCCCTCACCAGTCAGTCCAAGTCCCCTGAGGAGGGTCCCGGTATCCTCAGTGTATGGTCATGGGGTAAGGCAGCGCTCTGTGATCTTTGAGACAGCACAGTGGGATCTGGGCGATCTGCTGAAGGTAGGGGAGAGTTCCACAAACCACACCTCAGTAAGATTGACTGCACATTCATTACCTACCAGGCACAGGCAGCAGGCCAGGAGCCAAAAAACAGATGATCAAGCCACAGTCTGGTCTTCAAGGCGCTCCCAGGCTCCTGGGTTAGACCATGCCCACAATCTGACATAGGACAGTGGACAAGTTATGCTCATGAAGTTCAAAGCACAGAGAACAAAGACAGCTGTCCCAATGTGAGGTTCAGAGAAGTCTGTAGGTGTGGATGGATGTCTTCACAGGATCTGGAGGGACTGATGGAGTTGGGCAACCAATGAGGAAAAGCATGGAAAGGAGGGTGGCCCAGTATAGTAGTGACTGATGATGATGGGAGCATGGAACATTGCTTATGTAAGAAGCACTGAGAAGGCCAGTGGTCCTGGAGCCCAGCTACAGTGTGGGGGAGAGAACGGCAAGAGGAAGGGCAGGACACAACCAGGAGAGAGTACAGGGCCAGCCCATGGAACATGTTACATGGCTAGGACACTTTCTATGGTGTTTCAGATAAGCCCTAAGCTCTTTAGTTTTGCTTGAGATGAAGACAGTAATTTTCCAGGCAGGGCACTCATCAAGGCATTTAGTTCTTACTACATACATCGGAGCGCCATTAAAAAAAATCCTGCAAAGCTTAAAAAGCATCAGAAGTTGCCATTGCTTTGTCTAAGAAACAGTATACAGAGATTTTTAAACAGGGTGTGAGATGGTACCAGTGCTCATCTGAACATTAGGGGTACCGTTCTGGAGACAAGGACCCAATGGGGACATTACTGAAGCATATCAAGAAGAAAAATAAAAATAAGTTGAGAGACAGAAGAACGGTTTAGAAAGTGGTTTTCAGGTAGAAACAGGGTAAAGGAGGTATCCACCAGCAGCACTGTGCTCAGAGCACTGGATGCAAGCTGGTGGTTTTATCCAGGGAAAGGAGCCGAAGGCTTGCCAAGGTGGACAGATAAGGAACGGATGTTGGCCATGTGGAGTAAGGCACTGGTAGATTAGCCATGCACAGATTCTTGGGGGAGGGCATTTGACAGAGACTGAGTGAGCCAAAACATCCAAATATAGAGCCTCAGTATTGCAAAGAGTTAGGAGAAAATGTATCCTCTTGTTTTGAAGTGTGCACATAAAGCCCTCAAGGTTCTCTGTACTGTCTTCTGTATTCCCTTTCCTGTCTGGTTTGCCCTTGAAATCAGAATAGACTGGTGTGTCCTTCCCATAAACAGTCTGTCCCATAGGCTCTATTGAATCACTGTCCCCTTGATGCCTCGGGAGACGGAGAACCATAACTGGTGTCTTCCACATGGGTACACACACAGAAAATGTAATGAGAAGCCTGGCACATGACAGACCGACTCTCCATTCTGCCAATGCCCTCCCACACTCCTTTGCTTGATGCCACTCACCCTTCAGACTCAATACTACTCCTACTTTCTCCATGAATCTTTTCTCTGTCCTGTTCCTGTGGGGGAGGGAGTCAAACACAGATATTTGTGGTGAACATTTCTGTAAATTGTACAGGGGATAATTCAGTCTCCCAGAACTATAGCCACCCTGGAGCCCAGAGAAGGGGAGTGATGACCAAGGAAAATCCTCCTATTGCCATGCCAAGTAGTCTCAGAGCCATGTACCAACTCCCTTCGGGTCCAGCATTCACCAAAAAGCCCTAGACTCAAACAAAGTATCTAACTAAGCTCTATGTCTCTCTGGTTTCTTTTGCACATCTCCCTGTAGCTGGGTTTCTACTGCACACACAGGCTCAACTTGCTCTACCCCTGTATTATTTTTAGTCTACCCCTTCTCCTGGGTGGATTCAAATTCTCCAGCCCTAAACAAATGCTTAGCAACAAAGCCCTGGAGGCCAGGGCCACTTTCTGTTTCTCCAAGTAACACCTCTTTCTATAGAGCCCTCCCTCTTTAGTGAGTGGCAGTGCCCCTGGTTTATAGGCACTGTGCATTGAAAGGTAGATTCCACAGTAACTGCTGGAGACTATTCCCCACTCCCACTCTCCCTACTCATTTTCCATGATTTTTTTTCAGGAAGCTCTGGAAATCCACAGATTATGCTACTATACATATCTGCATCTTCCAGGGCTCATTTTCCCATACACTGTTTTGTACCAAATCAACGGGAATTGTTTCTACCCCTCCCAAAGATAGAAAGATTTACATAGCCCACATGGCATACTTATGAAAGACTCATGAGGCCTGATAAATCATACACTATTTATTATGCTACTAAAAATGATACCCTTTGCTTAATTAAAGTAGTCATATGCTACAGCATAAATCATTCACATTCATTAAAATCCCAAAAGTGTGTGTGTGTGTGTGTGTGTGTGTGTGTGATGTGTGATGTGTGAAGGAAGACAACCAGGAGCAACAGTTGGGAGAATACAAACAGATCAGTTAGGGAAACAAGGCTGCACTAGAGATCACTTTGATGTCCCACACCAAACACATCCATCCATCCATCCATCCATCCATCCATCCATCCATCCATCCATCCATCCGCAAACAAACAAACAACAGCAACAACAATACTGATGAGCTCCTGTGCTGGGTCAGATACCCTGCAGGTTCCAGGCATGATAGCTGCCTCTTATTCTCAAGGAACACATAAGCTAAGTGAAGCCAAACAGGAGTGTAAATAAACTCGACAGTGATGTGCAGATGTTAAGAGACTCATCTGTCCTAGGCGTTTTGGTCAGAGGGACTTGTCTGAGGAGGTACGGTCTACATTCTATTGTAAAGACGCACTTGATCTGAGAAGTGTGCTTGACTTTCCATTGTATTGCTTATTTCCTTCTTAGTGGTTAATAGATCCTAAATCTAGAATCTTCTTTACTCCTTTGCTTATATGAGGCTTATCTTCTTTCCACCCTTGCTCTTACAACTTAATGATAGGCTCCAACCGAGTGTACATCTGTCTGTCTTGTTTGCAGTTCTTATCTCACCACATACAGTAACCATGTAGCCCATAGAGGGCCCGGAAAGCCTACACTGAATGACTACTCAGAGACTGGCATGTGCAAAGGTTCAGCACAGAGAGCATGTGGCATGTTTAAAAAGAAAAAAGAAGGGTCTCATTCTGATACTTCATCCTGTCCCCATCTTCCTCTTTCCCTCCACATCTTGGTACCCTCTCCCCACCAACACCACTCCTGATCCTGATACCCTCAGTCCACCATCACCCCTCCCCATCCTGATAACCCCTGTCCACCATCACCCCTCCTCATTCTGATACCCCCTGTCCACCATCACCCCTCCTCAGCCTGATACCCTCTGTCCACCATCACCCCTCCCCATCCTGATACC
>LOEQ01000245.1:183337-197184 GCA_001685075.1 Bramus lutescens | reverse complement strand
CCTTTCAGATCTCCACTTTCTAGAAGGGATAATCCAACCTGCCTAGCCCAAAGATCAAGAGCTGGCATGGAATGCAGGCAAGTTCCCTCTGCATGGCACTGAGGTTCCCCTCCCCCTCACATCTAGCCTCCCACCCTTGGGACTGCAGCCATTGGTTACCAAGGGATTTGGGGAGAAGATTAATGATTATGGGAAGGCCCCACTAAGCCCCTTGCCTAAATTTTCTACTCAGTACTAACAAGAGTCTGAGACCCTGCTCTTCAGATTCAGCTTAATACAAATGGGCCTCCTGACCCATAGGTATCTCCTGTTCAACCAACTCACCATTCTTATTTCTGTGGACCTTTTCTTGGGGGCTCAACAGCATTTCCCCTTTTGTTAGAATAGTGTCTCTCTCATCACCACCCACTCCTTACCTGTTAGAGTGTTTTAACCGCATGTCACAAACTGACCAATGGGAAGCAGCTGATTGGGGAAAAAAAGTATAGATGCAAAGGACCAAGGAACAGAAGTCTTCAGGGCGACCTGCTGGGCAGTCCTAATTAGATTTGGGATTCTAACTAGATCCTAAGATACATCTGTGTTGTCTGACAGCCATGGTGACTTTAGCAACCTCACAAGTATATACCCAAAGCCCACAAAAGTTTATTTGTGAGATACTTCATCAATAACAAGAGTGCTCATTCCTTGGCAATCTTCAGCAGACCTCTTTTGATAACTGCTGGAAGCTAGCATCTATGTTACCCTGTCTCTATGGCTAGTGATGGACTGAGGGCCAGACACCTAAATTAATAAGAACTAATCAGAGAACATCTATTGGTCATGATGACGGGGCATGTTCTCCAAGCCATGCTGATTCTAACTCCTTGTGGCGATTTCCTGACTGAAGCTGGGGTCAAATCCCACCTCTTGCCAGTTGCTGATATTATAAAGACCCTAACCTGACCCTGGCAGCAATGAGTCACCTCTTCATGGAGAAGCCATCTGGTGGAACTATCTGAATAACAAATACTAAAGAGCAACTGAGCCTGCCCTCCTGACGGAAAGCGAGCTCCTAATTCAGGTGCTGCCTCAGGTGAGTTTCAGGTCACTCTTTCAGCGTTTTGTTTGTGGCAGACAGCTCTGCTAAGGGATTTCCTTATCCTTTGTGCTCAAGGCTAAGTGCATAAATTTCAAGAGTGAGTACTGGTGGGGATTGGTAGAGGCTTTCAGCTCCCCTCCTGGACAAGAAAAAGGAACTCTTTGTTTAGGGGATGAACAGACTTCGGGACAAATTTGGGGGTTCCTTTCAGAGGAAGTAGCAGGCATGGATTAATATAGCATGTAGAAAATGTCCAGGATCAGAATGTTATCTCAAAGCTGATGTTTTACCTGAACAATGAAGACTCTGGGTCAAGTTCTGTGTGCCACATTTTATCCACCAGTTTCCAAAGACAAGACAGACCAAGTAGTAGTATCTTTGCACAGACTCATGGAAGGGGGATCACCATTACCCAGAAACCCTTGGAAGACTAACTGAACTGAACCAGTGACATTCCGGAAAAAGAGGCATTGCCCCACCATGGAGACTCGAACAGCAGCCAAGCTTCCACAAGTCCCTCATGCCACCTCTAGCTATGCAGTAGTGCTATGGTAGTTTGAATGCAATTGGTTCCCATAATCCCATAATCTTATGGGGAGTGACACTATTAGGAGGTGTGACTTTGTTGGAGTAGGTATGGCCTTGTTGGAGGAAGTGTTTCACTGTGGGAGCAGGCTCTGAGGTTTCATATGCTCAGGATACCGCCCAGTGTGTCAGCTGACTTTCTGTTGCCTGTAAGATATAGGACACTCAGCTATTACCACAGCACCATGCCTGCCTGCAAGCCATCATGCTCCCCACCATGATGGACTGAACCTCTTAACTATAAGAGAGCCTTGTCAATGAGATGTTTTCTTTATGAGAGTTGCCATGTCCATGGTGTCTCCTCACAGCAATAGTAAACTCTTACAAGGAGCCACTAGAGTCTGCTTAGGGTTCTCAAGAATTTATTTAGGTACAAAAGAGGGGTAAATATTCAGTACTGCAGAATGGTTTAGACATTGCCACTGATCCAGCTGACTTCGTCCAGTCATTCTGTCCAGGGGTGTAGAGTAAACTGTCTGTTCCACTCCGACCACCCAAGACAGCGCGGGAGCAAGAGAGGGCGAGACCCTGCCCCTCAGCTTACAAACTGTCACGTCCACAGACTGTGCTCTCAGGCTCAAAATCCCCAAAAGCCATTGGCTAAAGGGATCAAAATCCCACAACAGTAAACCCTAACTAAGACGAGGGCTTTCCCCAAACTTGAGGCTTCCCCTGGATCACACAAGGAGAGAAAAGGATTTACAGAATCCTACACTTTTCTAGCTTTGCTTTTATTCATTTACTCAACGTTTCAGGAACATTGACTGTGTTCCCATAGGAGCATTTTATCTTCACTTTTGTATATCTCTGCATCACCATTCTCGTTTTTGTTTCAGAACTATTTTTAGTTTTTATTAATTAAAATTGTTCTCTGACAGTTTCACACATGTACATGATACATACAAGTATTCTGACCCCCATCCATCTGACCCCCACCCTCTCCCTTCTCCCTACCGCCCCATCCACCTGACCCCCTCACCCTCTCCCTTCTCCCTACCGCCCCATCCACTTGACCCCCCACCCTCTCCCTTCTCCTTACCGCCCCATCCATCTGACCCTCCCATTGTCTCCTGTCTCCCTACCGCCTCTATCTACTGCATCTCTTCCTATAAACACCTTTCTCGTGTTCATGACTGTTCATTTTGTCTTATTTTAAAGGCTATTTGTTTTCCTTCATGCATATGAGTGTTTGCCTGTATTTGTGTGCACCACATGTTGCCCGGTACCTGTAGAGGTCAGAGAAGACATAAGATCCTCTGGAAACGGAGTAACAGAAAACTGTGTGTTGCTGCGCGGGTTCTGAGACAGAACAAGGTCATCTGGAAGAGCGGCAAGTCTCTTAGTCACTGAGCCACATCTCCAGTAACTGGTTTTATGTACCATTGAGTTACCGAGGCCATCTATATGAACATGAGTTTGAAGCTATCTGTTGGAGCAGGGTGAAGTCAGCAATGGATACACAGCTGAAGACTGATTCCTTTTCTCCCACAATGCATCCATAGCCAATAGTTCAGCAGTAAGCATGTGAGTATCTTCTCCATACATGACTCACTGTATATAGACCAGTTCTGTGTGGGCTCCAGGCAGGCAACTTCAGTTGTTGTAAGTTTATGATGTCACTGTGTCTAGAGAATGGCATGTCATATAGCCCTTTCTCTTTCTGCTCTTATAAACTTCTCATCCCCTTTTCTGCTATGTTCCCTGTGCCATATTGGGAGTGAGACACACGCCTTTTTTAGGGCTGAGCTCTCAAAAGTCAGTTATTCCCAATATCTTCGGGAGCCCTGAGTCTGCATTCCCTGCACTCACTACAAATAGAGGCTTCTCTGACAAAGGCTGGGAGTAGTTTTACCTGTGGATTTAAATACTGCACACTGGCTGCGCTTTCATGTCTCCTCTGTTTATTTTCTGTGTTTCCCCTTACTGGTAATTCTGACTCTAGTATCTTTTCCTCTCTTATTTCCTTTCTCTCTCTTTCATAACTCTCCCCATGCATGCTAGCTGTTCAATTTTCTTTATAAAATTCATTTGCCTAACAGTCCTAGAACTCAATTCTGGGCATAGAAGGAATCAGACACAATAGGAAAGAGAAGTCAACAGGGTGTTTTCCTTAGAAACAGGGTCCCGGCGAGATGGAAAATTCTATAATCAGACCCCTGGACAGAATGCTGAAGTGACAGTGATGAGGTCCACGGCTAATGTCAAGCTTGACACTGTTGGGGGCATCTTAGCCTTAGGAAACAAACTGTGAATCAAAAAGGCAGGTTGAAGTGCCCTCCACTAAAGCTGGAACTGAAGTGGATCTATGTTGCAGGCTTTGCTTTGCTTTCCTAACATTTATTTTCCTTTTAAGCATGTGTGTATACGTGTATCTGTGGGTGGGTATATATGCCTGTTGTTGGTGCCTGCAGCTTCCAGAACATCAGGTCCCCTATAGCTCGAGCTACAGGAGGTTCTGAACTTCCCTGTGTGGTTCTGGGAGCAAAACACGGATCTTCTGCAAGAGCCTAACCTCTTCATTATCTCTCCAGACCATTTTAACTTTCTTGAAGGACTAAATCAAAGCCATTGTTTGCTCTTTACAAGGGAAATCTCTACGAACCAGTTTAAACCGGAAAGAGATTTATATATAGTCTAAAATTCTACCGCATTTCCCTTTCTAGATCCATCAATTGTTTCCTAGTTGCCAGATCTCAGGGCTTCGTCAGAGTCATTCTCTTTTCCTCCACTAACCCACCCTCCTTTCTTCTCCCCTCTCCTTGGCCTCTCAGCTTCTACAGAATGGCTGTCCTGTCCCTGATGTCCTTTTCGTTTTGCTTTCTTTGCTGGCATCTCCTTGGCAACCTTCATCCCCAGAGCACCACGGTCCTTATGCCCCCCTCTGACTTTGCTTGCCCCTCACCCCTTGCATGTGTTCTCATCTACAACCTTGGTTAATATTAGCATGCACAGTGATGAGTCTTTAAATGATACCAAACCCTGCCTTCCTTCCAAATTCAAGACCCACAATGTTGGCCATTTGAAAGACATTTCTAAACCAATTAGTTCAAAGCGCACCTCGTTTCCCATCCTTACCTAAAGTCTCCTTCTCCAGGTTCCAACAGCACGACTTTACATTCAGCCAGAGCCCCCCAAACTCAGAGTCACCCCGGAGCCTGTCTTTAGCCACCTTCCCCTTTCACTTTACTTACATAGGCTCCAAGTCATGTTGTTCCTAGACTCTAACATGCCTCATCTACACAGTGTCTCTTGCACACCAGGGTCACTGCCTTTATCCAAGTCATCATGCCCTTGCATTAGTCCTGGCAAACCTTCTGATCTTTCTTCTCCAAATCTTGTCGCTGCCTAGACCATTCCGAAACAGAATTTCATTAATTTCTGGAACACAGACCTAGTTTCCTCTGATTCACAATAATCCAATCCCTTCGGCCACATGTTTCTTTATCCTGTCTCCCACCTGTTCCAGCCCTCTCTATGTATTTGTATTCTGGCAGTTTCTTGGAGAAATACCACCTGTTGTCTATCCGTGTCTCTGTCCATAAGGTTCCCTCTTTCTGGGACTTCTCTGTCCACTCATACATAATATTCATGTCCCATCCACAAGGGAAATTTAATGCTTGTTGAGTGAATGAACAAATGCTTTAAGATTTGGCACTTTCATCACTGTTCCTGGAAAGACCTTTTACCTTGGCAGGATCTGTGTGCCTCTTTGCTTCCATAGTAACGCCTGTGTTCCTTCTCGTAGATTGCTGGATTCAAACACAATTTATTTAACGTCTTTCCCCACTATATATTGTGAGCTTCTTGCAGACAGGGTCGGTGGCTTTGTTTCCATGCAATGTCAAGGGCAAAGACTGGGTCCTAAACAGATATTTGCTCAAGTAAAGTGAGATAAATCAAACCAGTGGTTTAAAAAATATATTCTCCAAATGGCACTTTCCCAACTCAGATGCATGTTTTCTGAGTCCAAGCCCAAANATCTGACTTGGGGGGAGGGTGATAGAAGGGGTGGGGAGGGCTGGGTTGCTGCTCCTCTGAGAGAGTAATCGACAAAGGGCTCCCACTTTATCCTTCTTAATAATGTGTGGGCAGTAATCATGCTTTAACAGCAGTAGTCAGAGCGAGTCCCCTCCAGCTCCATGTGCAAACTGGGAGAGAAAAAGCAAACACTACCTGGGAAGCTTATGCAGTCCCTCTGTTTCCCATTTCACAGTGCCAGCAAGCAGTCCATTGACACTAATTGCATGGGGGGTAGGGGGCCTAAATGGAATTTAAAAAGAGGTGAAATCTTTTCATAAGAAAAACTGCAACTACAGACTTGCATGTCAATATTTATACCCTTTCCATGACAGGCAACAGGAAGACCCAGAGATAGCGAAAACAATTCCATGCCTATGGAGGAAACTGTCAGCCCAGGGTGAGCCAGGAAGCAGCTCTACGGCTGCTCAACTGTATCTGTCTTAGGAATGCTAATGTACCTCGTACAGGAGGGGCCTGGATGCAGACAGGGCAATCTGGTACTAGAAAATCCTAGGAAGGCAAAGATGAGATGGGTGAATTTAGAGATTGAAAGAAGGTGATGAAGGAGGAGAATCAGAAGAGAAGCGGTGGGGAGGAGGAGGATGGGGAGAAAAAGTAGGCTGAAGGTAGGGGAGGGGAGAGACCAGGAGGGGAAAGAGGGAGAAGGTGTTATTGTTTGCTTTTCAATTTCACTTGGTTGATATCACAAAGGACAAGAATGTATACACCAGCTCTGGACACGGCAATTCTTTATCTGCCAAATCCATTTCTCAGCAAGGACAAGAATGCCAACTATGTGCATGGGACCAGGGACACCAGAGAGCCAGTGTGGTGTGGCAGATGGGGAGAGAGCTGTACTAAGCTCTTCTGAGGAGATGAGTGGTCTCATACAAGAAAATGGCAGCTGGGAAGCAGTTAAATGTGAAGGTGGCACACAGGATGCTCTTCAGTGCTTTCTTGAATTATCTTGGAGTCATACACTAGAGCTATTTTCACCTAGCACTGGGAGTCTTGAAACAGCATTTAAAACCCTAGGCGGCAGCCCCATCCCTCCATTCATTTACTATGTATACATCCTTTGGACCACTATCGGTGGCATGAATAATATAGTAGTCATCCATTGGGAAGATCATTAGCTTGTTTTCCTATCTAAAGCTTGGCCATAATGTTCTTCTTCTTTTCCTGCGAGTGCACTCACGCAATGAGCAGATGGGCCATATGAGGACCAAGAGCTCATGAGATTTCTCAGAGCTGAGAAAGCGGGGTAGGAAGGGCCAGGGGAGACTTAAACCACACCGTGGCAGAAGCCTCTGCTGCAGTGTAGTGCCAAAGAGGGTTCACTGAAGAAGCCTTGTTGAGCCAGATATCCGCACACCAGAACTCTCCACTAGCTAAGGAAGCTTATTACCGAGACATAAACAGACACGTTAGAAAGCCGATAACAGGGTTCATTAAAAAGAAGCGCATTTCAGAATACTATCAGGAATTTCTGAATTTCTGGGCCTCTTGGTAGAACCTGAGGCCATCTAAATATTTAAAACCCAAGAGAGTAAACATCATATATGGCTTTTGTGTTATTGTATTTTATATTGTAATTGTTTGAAAACTTGTTTATGAAACTGATGGCAGCTGCAGCCTAGTGCAAGTAAACCAGAGTATCTCAGAGAAGGAAACACTGTCATCCACTGGGCTCCTGGCTCTCCTGCTGCAGCCCTATCCCTACAGCAGCTCCCTAGATCTCACTTATGGAAACAGAAATGAAGTCTTAATATATTAAACAGCAACTCCCAACTGCTGCCTCTTCTATGTTCCTTGTCACCACCATTCTCCTTCCTTCTCCTCTGTGTCTGAATGCTCTAGATCCGTCATAGAAATAGAGTCATGTAGGATTTGTCTTTCTGCATCTACTTATTTCATTAAGTCTACTGTTCTTCACATTCACTCATATGGCCATATATGAGTGGTTTCTGTCTTTTACAGACTAAATATCCCCCCATCTCTCTCTCTCTCTCTCTCTCTCTCTCTCTCTACCATATTTTCTGTTTCTAGATTCTGGATAGTTTGATGAATTGATAAAGATTCAATATCAAAACTATACACAGAATTCCTAACAAGATAGCAATAAACAAATAATCAAATTAAAAATAAGTGAAAGATTTTAATAGACTGTTCTCTAAAGAAAATATACAGATGTCTAAAAAGCTATATGAAGGGTGTTCAGCATTATTAATTGTCAGGAAATTCAAAATTAACAGCACAATGATATATTAACTCTCATCTTTTAGTTGGTGGGAATAGAAAATGGTGCAGCTACTATGGAAAGCCTATGGAGGTTTCTCACAAAACCCAGCACAACAAGAACCATCAACGATCCTGCTGTATTCATTCCATACAGTTATTAGGACGAATAAAAAGCCATCCCAAAGAGCTATTTGCCCATCCGTGTTCATGCAATGTCAATCTCTTTTGTCTTTCTTGGCTTGTTCTTCCTGTCACAAATAATGTAAACCCTACATCATGCATGGCCAATGGGGCAAAGTTTGAAAAGATAGAAAATTATAATTCAAGATACCAAGAGGATACCCCTCTCCCTAAGAAAATCCAACCTTCTTTCTTCAGGGAAGAGTGGGACTCTTGAAGCATTCCAATGACTTGTGACCCTAAGGGCATCCCAGTACCCAGTATATGTATACTGAAGTGATATCAGTGCTCTCTTTGAAAATAGTTATAGCATGGTCCAGATGACTACTTTCTTTGAGTTTAGGTCTTGGGTGTCATGCCTTTGTAGATAGTCCCACAAGTGGGATCTATCTTTTCAGTTGAATCTGCTCTGTATGACTTGGTTTGGCCCAGAGACTAGACCACAGTGATGGGACATGGATTCTGAGCCTTGACTTCAGGAGTCTTTCTACGCTTCTACTTGCTGTCTGGGACACTGTGAGAAGACAAAGTCACTCGAGTCAGAAAGCCCCTTGTCCCAACCAATTCTTCTTGGTTGGCCAATAGCTATCTACCCTCCAAAAATATGTGAAAGACCAGCTTAGATCTCTAGAACTGGATTCCTGGCTTACAGCTGACTGCTAGCACATAATCAATTATAGAAACATCCAGAAGAATTATCGATTTTCCAGCTCATTAACTGTGATTCTTGACCCACTCATGAAGTATAGGGATTGAATATAGGGACCATAACAATTTTGGCAAGTCTAATCTAAACTAAAACTAAACTAAAATTTAATTTTAATTAAATTAAAATTTAATTTAATTCAAAATCAAACACACAATAGATTCAAGGTGTTCTTAGTAACACTCTCCAGTGACACGTTACAGGACCTCAACGCAGCCTGTAATGCATCACATGACCTCCTTGCAATCCATGATTCTACCTCACAGCAGCCCATGCTACATCACACAGCCTCACTGCAGCCCATGATGTATCACATGACCATATTGCAGCCTGTGATGCATTACACAACCTCATTGCAGCCCATGATGTATCACATGACCTCACTGCAGCTGTGGTTCTGAACACATGATGTGCCCTGTGTACCATGCATGTTATCGCCCCACACAGTGCCAAGGAATGCTGCCTGAAGGACCTTAGTTTAGACTCCATGTCATGAATTTGTACTTTTTTACTAGATATAAAAATTTTCTGTTCTTGTAGAAACATAATGGTTTAATTAGAGAAAACAAAGACATTTTATATTTTCCTACTATCATTCTTCGGTACATATAAATCAGATTAGTGTATCTTTGGGCTGTTTGTGTTTGCATGTTTGATTTCCAAGATTTCTGTTGGAGTTATTGATTTGAGGTTCATTAAAAAAAGATCACTCAATCAATTTTGGGCTGGTAAAGATTAGGATAGAATTTCCAACCATCTCTGAAATAGCCCTAAACATATTTCTGCTATTTTGTATCACACATTCATATGGCATAACATTTTCAACAGTGATAGTTATAAAATATAAAATTTGATCTACTCTAAAAGCTTTGAAGCATCCAATATACAACCAAGAGTGACTTCTTTAAGATCAAACAAGCACACCCCATTCATTAGTGTGCAAATTTTTTTTCAAAATGATAAAATCACAAGCATACTAAAGAATTGTCTTAAATTATAATTTTATGATTTATTATCAGTAAATGTCTTATTTGTATGCTTATTTTTATATACTTATGTGCCCAGAGTTCACTAAAAAATTCTCATGCATAACAGAGGTCACAAGAGAAAAAAAGTTTAAAAACCTTTGACCCCGCTGATCTGTAGATTCATGAATCATAACACATACTAGTTTTAGCAGCTGAGTTAGGGAGTGATTTGTTATGCAGCAGAAGCTAACTGAAACATTGCTTTTTGAAATGTCAGCCTTAGAACACTTAGAAGGCACTCAGTGTATCTTCCTTAAGTCACAGTATAGAGCACACTGTGAGAGAGGACACCATCTTAGCTTCATGTCCCCATTGATCCAGATAGAGGTGCAACTGTCCTCATGAGAAAGAAGAAAAAATCACGCTTCCTTGGGGGGGGCACTGTTGTTTTCCGTTCCGCCCCTCCATCCTCTATCTTTCATCAAGTTGTTCTATTACTCCACACCTCGAGCCCAGCTTTCATTTAGATCATTGCGTGTAGGGACCTGAACAATATTCTGTCTTCTCTTTGCAGAAAGACAAAAAAAAACCATTATATCATAAAATAGTTTCTCTTGAGATTAGCTAACATAGAATAAGCATTCTGTTACTTGCAAGAGCAAGATGAACTATTGGATTTATAGGTGACACTGAATATCTCTGCCCAGTGGCCCCTACTTGGATTCCACTAGGTAACAGAAATCTGGACTCCAGCAATAAAGCACTGACCTACCCACTGTAAGTTAAATACCACACTGGATGCTATGATGGCAAACTGACAAAGCCAGTAGGAAACAAGGACCCCAGGAGTGATCTCTGCCAAGTTCACTACTGATTGGAAGCCAGCCATCATGTATTCCAACGTCTATCTTCACCCTGGCTCAAAAAGCCCCTTCATCACATTACAGAACATTTAGATGCCCTCCCACCACAGTATCTGCTTCTAGAAGACCACACAGTCATGAAATAGAGATAGCATTTCTAGTTCCTTAGGTAGGAGACAAAGGGGAATTAAAATTCAGCAATTAAGTGCAAGGATTTTTGCTTTATGAAAAACCACAGCCATGGTGCAGTATCCTCAGGGGGAATTCACTGTGTGTGTTTATTCAATTTAATTTGCTTATCTGTGTTTCAATTTTCCATGAGCTGTGTTTACTTTTTTGCAAGGTCCAAAATCTCTCAGAGATATAACTTAATGAAAAGTAGTAAAGCCCTTCTAAGGTGTATAAGAGGCTCAAGTCATGAGGAGCAGAAGTCATTATCTTTTGTGGAGGTGGCAAATGGTTGCCTGAAATGGAGCTGATTCAGACGATGTGTATTACAATGGAACGAATTACTGACGAAGTGCTAAATTACAGGAAACGTCCTTGTTGCTTATTAGGATGGGGAAAATAAAGGGTAAAGCACATTGTAATGCCTCCTTTGAGGCCAGGTCTGAAGCAAACAGATGTGAAAGCCTGTAACCCAGCTCAGCCCACGGCCATCCTTGTCAGATACAGGGTTCCCGGCGCCTGAGACAGACACTCCAAGGAGGAGTTTTTGACCTTTCAAGTTTTAAGCAGGTATTGAGAATGTCAGTAGATGTCTTTTGGTATCTAAAATGATTGGCATTACCCAACCATTCAGTAAGTACCAGTTTGCATTTTAAGAGCATGGGAAAATAAACCTGGAAATAAAGAAAAATGGATAGAGAAGAAAAAATAATATGAAGACACACCACTAGGGCAATGTTCAATATCATCTAATTTGAAAATTGCCACTTTTAATTAGAGTATAGTATAGATGACAGGAGGAATGCTATATGAACTTTTTGCATTTACCACCTCCTTCTCCAACCTTCTGTGCTTTGTAAACTTGTTCTAGAACTCTCTTCCAGTCTCATTATTTGATCCCCAAGTCCTTGTCCAGTTATACATCTCTTTCATGAATTTACAGTCCAAAATTCAAAATATAGAAGGCAAAGTCTTTGTTCTTAAAATATTTTTTCTAGCTGGGGGAGAATATTATAAATCCAATTATGGAATTACAAAATTTGTTTAAAAATGCATAGTTAACATGTTACAAAGCCACTGGAAACAGCCATCACTGTGACTGGGGTGAGACAAGAAAAGTATCCAGAAGAAAAGATAGTGAGTAATCTTCAAGAGTATGTCAGTGATCACCAAGAAGCCAAAGTCCTCTGAGGCAGATGTGAGCATCAGGCAAAGATGAAAGTGAGCAGACTCCAAGGAAGGTGCCAGAATGGAGCATTGTTTGACATGACTATGAGAGGACACAGATGCTCAGTAGAGAGTCTAGGAAGCATCCACGTGATGATAGACTTTCTTTGTTGGGTTAAGAGGATGATAGTTAGCCTATAGGCTATCAAGAATATTCATGACCTGTAAATAGAATAGTTGCCATACTCAACTAATGTGTGCTGGCTAACTCGGCCTGGTGAGTGGTTCATGGGGTAGAGAAACAAGAGGCAAGATCGGTAGCTCAGTGACATGATTTTAAGAGATCAAATGCAAAGATTCACAGAGTGAAGGGTTACAAGAACTTTGTGATTAATCTGATATGAGCTGGGTAGGATAAGAAGATGTTGAGTTACCCCTGAGGACTGGCTTAGACACAATGGTAGAAATATAAGGACTCTTGGAGGAATACAGAAAGGAAGGGAGATGATAACTGATTTTTGGTTTTGGACCAGTCCTCTCTCCAGTGCCTATGAACCAACAAAGCAACAATGCCCTTGCACAATAAGACACCCTACTGTGAAGCTGAGAGTCTGACTCTATGAAAGCTACCCATAGTGGTGAGGGAATAGGAACTAAGGAGATCAGCCA
This sequence comes from Bramus lutescens, assembly GCA_001685075.1. Taxonomy (NCBI): domain Eukaryota; kingdom Metazoa; phylum Chordata; class Mammalia; order Rodentia; family Cricetidae; genus Bramus; species Bramus lutescens. Next base: position 184,536 of record LOEQ01000245.1, on the reverse strand, counting down.
GATAGAATGGACAGGGTGAAAATGAAGGCAGAGTCATGTGCAAGGAGCTTTACTAAAGAGTTAGTGAAGAAATGGCTAGGAAGAGACAAACTATGGGCTGTGTCAGACCCAAGACAACTGGAGGGGAGAACCCTAAAGCCTAGAATGAAGACTTTCCCAGGAGAACAATGAGCAGCCTCCACATGGGAAAAAAAAAATCAAGTGCTAATTGGGAAAACCTTCATCAATTCTGGCATCTGGAGGGTTATTGATGACTTCTTAATGGATGGATTTTAGCAATGATATATTGAATGAAGTTTAAAGCAGAGCAGAAGACATCAGAGTCAATGATCAAAGGTGACTTTTCAATGTATTTGGAATGAAAGGAAAGAGAGCTCAGGAGATGGCTGGAGAACAGCACAGATCAAGGCTGGAGAACAGCACAGAGCAGGGCTGGAGAACAGCACAGAGCAGGGCTGGAGAACAGCACAGAGCAGGGCTGGAGAACAGCACAGAGCAGGGCTGGAGAACAGCACAGAGCAGGGATGGAGAACAGCACAGAGCAGGGATGGAGAACAGCACAGAGCAGGGCTGGAGAACAGCACAGAGCAGGGCTGGAGAACAGCACAGAGCAGGGATGGAGAACAGCACAGAGCAGGGATGGAGAACAGCACAGAGCAGGGCTGGAGAACAGCACAGATCAAGGCTGGAGAACAGCACGGAGCAGGGCTGGAGAACAGCACGGAGCAGGAATGGAGAACAGCACGGAGCAGGGCTGGAGAACAGCACAGAGCAGGGCTGGAGAACAGCACAGAGCAGGAATGGAGAACAGCACAGAGCAGGAATGGAGAACAGCACGGAGCAGGGCTGGAGAATAGCACAGAGCAGGGCTGGAGAACAGCACAGAGCAGGGCTGGAGAACAGCATGGAGCAGGAATGGAGAACAGCACAGAGCAGGGATGGAGAACAGCACAGAGCAGGGATGGAGAATAGCACAGAGCAGGGATTTTTTTTTTTGGTTGTGATACACACTTTTAATCCTAGCACTAGAGAGAAATATAAGATGGGAGGAGACAGGTCTCAGCTCAGTCTCATTTTGAGGATTTGTGGTGGCAGGATAACCATTTTGATCTGAGGTAAGAGCCAGTGAATGGCTGCTTTTCTTTTCTTTTTTTTCTCTTTTTTTATTATTATTAAAAATTTCCATCTCCTCCCCTCCT
>LOEQ01000245.1:158777-175297 GCA_001685075.1 Bramus lutescens | reverse complement strand
TTTAAACAGAAAATGGGAGGTGATGTGGGATTCCCCTCTGTATGCTGTGAATACTATTGGTTAATAAAGGACTGGTTTGGGCCTGTGCTGGGCAGAATAGAGGTAGGTGGGGAAAACTAAACTGAATGCTGAGAGAAAGAAAGCAGAGTCAGTGATATGCCATGGAGCTGCTAGAGGAGAAAGACTCAAGCTGCCAACTGCAACCTTGCTGGTAGGCCATGAGCCTCGTGGTAAAACATAAAATAATAGAAATGGGTTAATTTAATATGTAAGAGCTTGCCTGTCCAATATGCAACAGACATTCCATGATTCTTTTTTTAAATGAATGCAGGCATGAACTTCATTCTCCAAGCCAAACTATTTAAAAACCAAATTATTCACCAGCATGAAATTCTTGAGATGGTCATCAGCGTGGAGCAGAAATATTAAAAATGTTTCCTTGGGAAGGGCTCCTAGTCCTGGAATGCTTGTGTGTCAGAGCCCCTGGGTATAGTTTCCATAGGTATTTAGACCTCTGAACTGCAAACAAAAGCCAAGATTTGAGATTTCAGGCACCAGACCAGCTCTGAAACTTTTGCAAGAAATTTCTTGTTCCCTCATGGATGTTTTAAGACAGTGGTTCTCAACTTTCCTAATGCAATACCCTTGAATACAGTCCTTCATGTTGACGTGACCCCCCCGCTCATAAAATTACTTCATTACAACTTTATAATTATAAATTTTTACTGTTGTGAATCATAATGCAAATATCTAATATGAAGGAATTTGCTCTGTGACTCCTGCCAAAAGTGATTGAGACTCACATATTGAGAACTGCTGTTTCAAGGTGATAGGTATATGGAGAAAAGACCTTTCCCCAAAAGATGCTCATTAATTCATCCATTCATTTGCTGTATGTGTTACTATTATATACCAGGTTCCATGAAATGTGCTCTCAATGCATACTTTGGGAGCCAATGTTTACTACATCCTAGTCTACTAAGGAGGACATCTTTTCAAAACATGCAAATGGCAGTTGATCAAGTGGCCCAAGGCCAACACCTCCTGCTGGCACAAACCACCATGAGGGTGCAGAGAAGAGGCACTTTTTATTGAATGTATCAGAGAAAACAGAAGAGCAGAGTACATGTTACGTGGGCTAAGGCTAGAACCTGTGGATCCCCTGCTGGTGCACATCTGTGGGGGTTGTTAGGAGCTCTCTGTACTCCAAGGAAAAGAGAGCTCAGCCAAGTTGAGCTGGAAAGAATCCTCATAACTTTTCACGCAATATCCAATAATTCTCTGCCTGGCTACTGGGGAAAGCTTCCAAAAAGTTATGGTTTATTAACATCTTGAGTGCCCTGAGCCATGTTGGCTTTCTGTTCTGCTTCTTCCCCTCTGCTTCCTTAATGATAATGGATGTCACAGTCCAAGAACACAACTTAACCTGCTTGTTTGATTTTTTCAAGCTTCCTTAAGATTCCAAGTTCCGAAAAGCTTTGTAATTTACAACCATGCCTTGTGGCACTGCCAAGCCTTTCTTTAGAAGGCTGCTTTATATTCCTTCTTGAGTTTAGCATGCCATGTATTACTTTGCATACTAAAAGACAAAAATCAAGGTGATGGACACGTTGCCTTAGTACCAGAGTCAGCTGGCAAGTTTGTCTGACTTTATCTCCTCCTACAAACACTTCATTGCCAATATGGTCCTCACCAAGAGAGTTGAAACAGTGTGTATGTTTCCCACATGATCTTCTCTTTTAGTGAATTACCTGGGCAGTACCAGGAGCAAAAAGACAGAAAGTGAATATCACACAAAAGTGTGTCTAAAGCACGTTGAGTTTTATAAGATCTTAATGCTACACAGAACAGAGAGAACAAACTGCAGTTTATATTTAACTGCAGCAGGAGACTTTATGCTTAATAGGTTTTTTAATATAGTTTGACCTAGTACTATCAAGAGAAAAACTACATTCAGTTCCTGGCTTCTGGGCCGGACATGATTTCTGCAGATAAATAATTTGCAGTGCAGTTTCTATTACTAAGATGGTGCTTTACACATCTGTTTTATGTTTCGTTAATGGTACAACAAATGAAACCATCAACCATTCTGTTTCTCTACATTAATTCAACGTGTAAGGAAGCTCTGATGACTCTAGACAGTAAGGCTGATTACTGTGTCAAAGAAGGCTACCGGTTTGGTTATACATCTGCAAAGGCTGCCAAAGCACAAATCACTAGGCTGACAAATGGCAATCCAATTTACTATTTAAATCAAGACCAGGCACTGTGGTCTAATCTACAACAGAGCACTTTAGAACATATTACGTACTAATTTAACTTCATCTCCAGTACCAAACTGATGGGGAGTAAGTCACTTACAATGGGAAGGTCCTTTGGGAGAGAGGCTCTGATCATGTCTTCGATGGGGCTTCTTTCAAAGGAAGTAGTCTTGATTGGACCAAAGGGACCACATTGCTTTTTATGATGATCAACATGGGATATTCTTGGTTTACATCTCCTGTTTTAGACTGATGTTACAAAAATCTTCTGTGGATGGGGAGCTTGGGTGGTTTGGAAAGGAAGCATAGAGCCGAGTCATACCCTTAGTTGTGGTTTAACAGAAATTTGGGTCTCCCCATGTGGCCAAGATGCCTCTGAGGTACTCTACAGATCATCTACTTTATGTCCAGGTTTCAACAACAACAACACATTTGCTTCGGAGTAGTCACAGCTCTCCCTATGGTGCCCTTCTATTAACGTGTCCATCTGTGGAGGAATTGTCTAGGACTGTGGCATGGGTGTGATCTCAATGGGATATAAGGGGCAAAGCTCTGCAGAGGATATCTCAAGCCTGTCCAATATGTTGATGATTTTCTTTCCATTTCCTGGAATACGAATACTGTCTCTCCTGATGTGTACTTCTAAAGCATCCAAAATATCTTCTACTATTCTATTTCACACCCAGGAATAATGTTTTAGAGTATTTTTAAGGGGTCCTTTTGTACATGGGGCATAGAAATAAGTCAGAGCTGAATGTTTTAATCTTCTTTCCCTGTGCGTTGTGAGAGCTACCTGGCCCTACTGTAGAGCTTGTTAATGAGGAATATTGAGGGGCACATCCCCATGGCATAACACTGGTAGCAGTTCTCAAAAGACTCTAACTCAGATTGTGTTTTTAAGAGTTGATGTCTCAGAGCTATGCATTGTAATATCAAGGCAGGCAGAAGAGAGAAATGGAATCTGTACCCGAGCCTTCCAAAACTGTTCATTTGTTGCTTTACTAAAAGAAAAATTATCATAAGCTGTGATATGTTGATGCTACCATCAGGTATCATTGGGAAGACCCTGATGTAGATGCTTATCCTAAGGATACTTTAGCATAATAATATAGCATAGTAAAGAAAGTGAGTAGATACAGAAATGACCAATGAGGGAACAGGGAGATGGTTTAGGGAGCAAGGATGCTTGCTGTGCAGGAATGAGGACCTGAATTCAGATTCTCAGTAATTCCAGGATTGGGGACTGATGGAGAGACCTGTTAAGGACATCCCTAAAGGAGAGCTGTGGGTTTCAGGCTGTGAACATCAAATGTCCAGGGGAGAGGATGGCCTTGAACTAGGCCTTAATGAAGAGTAGGCCTGGCAATCCTAATGCAAGAAATGTGTATGATAGCCCCACTAATTGGATGTCTCAAAAAATATTTGAACAACTTAGCTTCCTTACTATGAAGGGTATAAAAGGAAGAAGAAGGGAATGAAACTGAATGGTGTGCCATAGGACCTGAGATACCCAACTATGGATTTGAACTTGATTCTATCAGCTATAGCAAGCCAGTAGGCCATCTCGAAAAGGGACAATATTTGCTAGAGGAATCCTAAGGAAAGTGATTTTGTGTTCATGTCTCACACTTGCACTGAGAAATGTCCCACTCCTTAATTCTCCTCACCACTGTGCATTGCCAATATTCCTTTGAAACTTGCAAGGCCCAGTTCTGCTTGAATGCAATAGGCTCTTGACTGAGATAAGTTTCTCCTTTTTTTCTTTCTGGGAAATGTCTTTTGTGTGAAGCTGATAAGTCTGCAGGTGCCAGGGCTAAGCCATATTGGAGGAGGTAGAGCATGTAAGAAAATTAGAGTTTAATAATAAAGATGAAGGGTATTGGGGAACTAGCACAATGAAATATTCATCCCATTCATAAGGTTCATAGAAATACAATAAATGTCCCCCAGGGACAGCCTGCAGTGCTGGGCAGCGTTAATGGTACCTTCTGCTCTCTGGACACACTTACTGGGCTTAAAATAGAACACCCCAAACATGACTGTGATCCCTTGAAGTCAAGGCAAAAGGAAAGGATGTGAGGTGGGGATTCCGGGCACCTGACAAGAAAGAACGCTCCAGCTGTCACAAAGAAGAAAGCCCTGGCCTGGATCTATAAGGAAGATGAGAAGGGTAGAGCTTCTAAGATTAGCTAAGATCAAAGACCACATCTTCCTCCTTCGATGTCATTTACCATGTGGGAATCACCTCCACCAGAATCTATATCCTCTTGTCTCTGTTAAAGTTATTCAAGCCCCTTTTCCCTCCCTAACAGTTTTTATTTCATTCTATCCTTTCTTTTTGATTGATCTCCATGCTTGCAAATTGACTGTCCACAGACTTAATGGTCTATAGATCTGACAGATGCCTCTTTGCTCCTAGTCATAAGATGCAGTGTTAACGTGGACCTCTCTCTCTCTCCTAGGAAGCCTTCCAGGTAGAGTAAAAGGACTGTCTCTTGCCCTCCTAGCATGTGATGCTCTGCTCAGTGTGGTCCACAGAGGAAGTCTCCTAAGGTAACTGCTCTTGAAAATGATTGAGCAGACCTTTCAAAGGTTGAAAATATGCTGGTCAAGGGCTGGCAATGGTTGTTGTGCCTCCAGGCTCCATACACACACTGGGCAGAGCTTGAAGGTGGAAGCCACTGCCTTCGATACCTCTCTTTCCCACTGTGTCTGAAATTGCGTTACCTATGCCCAAACCACACAATTTTTCCTTCAACTACTTTCATATCCTTTGTTCCTAAGGAGTAGGAGGCCGTTCTGCTCCCTCCCTGTGTTTTAGACATGTACCACCTACCTGAAGCTGAACTTTAAAATACTTAAGCATAGAAAGTATTTTATTTTAATGCATGCCCTCTTCCCCCATGTGTTAGTCATTTTGTACTGTTATAACAGAAACTAGACTGAATAGTTGACGATAGAGATAAATCCATTGACTCACATTTCAGAAGCTGGGAAGTCTACCATGAAGGGGCCACCTTCTTGCCAAATCATCCTTTATTAGTTACTTTTCTCATTGCTGTAGCAAAAGTGTGTGGGTTGGGGCAATTTTGTGGAAGAAGGGACTTATTTAGCTCCCAGTTCCATGGCAGGGGAGACATGGCAGCTGGTCCCCTACTTATGATGGGAGCTTGTGGCTGGTCACATCATAGCAGCACCCAGGAAGTAGATAGTGGGATATGCTCCAGGCTATAAATCCTAAGCTTGCTCCCTAGTGACCAGCTTCCACAAGTATGACTCGTCTCTTAAAGGGCCCAGAATCTTCGAGCACCACAAATTGGTAACACATGAATGGGGGGGGGGCATTTTCAAGCTACAATATTCTAACTTCCACTGAAGCATAAAGTCTCTTGTACTTAAGGTCACTGAGGACCACCCACTCAACTTGACTCTACACATAGTCTGCTTGAAACTGCATGGAGAGCTCATCAGGCCCTCCTGCTACATGTAAAGCTGATTCCCCTTGAACCTGGATCACAAAGTAGATTTTACATAGTCATTTACAGTCTAAAATCAGTTTTTTACCATTGATGCTTTTCTAGTGTCAACTGCTGAAACTTATTTGTCCAAACACCATCTAGAGCGAGGCTCCAATTAATCTCTAAATTGTTCCGTACTGTCGTTAAAGGATAGCTTACCATTTATGGCCAGGAACTGGGTTTCTGTGCGTTTATATAGCAATTTGTAGAATAGCCCTTTAAGATGACTGCAACAGGTAGCTGTCAGGAGAAGGGAAAATTGGAACAAAAGTGAACATTAGTGCCACAAAGACATGGGCTTGGACCCCAGCTTAGTTATTCACTATCTATGAGGACTTAACTCCTCTGGGCCTTCATCATGAATTGTCACCAATAAATATAGTCATGAGGTTTATATGAGACAATGCGTGTGAGGTTCATAGTTAGAGACACCCAGTGAGTGAGTGGTGGCTACCTGAATTTATATTATTATTCAAATAAACTTTGTTTCCCAAGGCTACCAGGAAAAAAAAATGAAACAAAGCAAAACAAAACAAAAACACTTGACTTCACCATAAATAGATACTGGGGCTATGTATTTAGTAAGCAAAGAAATGGAGGTGAAATTTACTTTGAAATGTCAAACAAGGAAATAAATTAGTATGTGTGTCATGTGCAACAGAGGAAACATTAAGAAATTTATACTAAAATATATATATATATATATAACACTAAATGTGATACACCATTTATCTAAAATGTAAATCTGTGTTCTAGTTGTCAAAGCTTGTGGTTTGTTCCCAAGTTGAAAGCAATTTTCTACCCCTGAATTCTTTTTTATTTGTTTATTTGTTTTTTTGGGTTTTTTTTTTTTTGAGACAAGGTTTCTCTGTGTAACAGTCCTGGCTGTCCTAAAACTCACTCTGTACACCAGGCTGGCCTTAAACTCGCTGAGACCTGCTTGTCTCTGCCTCCCAAGTACTGAGATTGAAGGCATGTGCCACCACTACCTGGCCACCCCTGACTTCTGTATAAATCAGGACTTTGAACTACCTAGTTACTAAACTCAGTTTTAATAGCAATATGTTTATACGTTAGCTTACAGACCTAGGAATTGCATTGGGTACCAATGGGCTCCAGAGATGAATGAGGTCTCTGGCCCTCATGCCTGTTTTCCTATTGGATGCTTCTAGATCCCATGTCTCTACTGACAGAGAAGAAGACTTTCCCAGTGGCAAATGCAATTATGCTCAACTTGATAAACAAAGAGTTAATTTTTCTCAGCAGCTATACATCAATCCAGGACAATTCTGTTTAACTTCACTTGAATCTTGTGCCTGCCTCAAACCTTATAATTTGTTATCTAGATGGGTTTAGATTGGATTTGGGACCTACACTTATAGTGGGTGCTGAATTAAGATATTTTGATGCATAGTCTATTGGGATCATTTAGCATCCTCAAGGTATCATCTCTGAGAGAGAGAGAGAGAGAGAGAAGGGGTGGGGGAGCAGGGCTGAGCTTCCATTCTGTATTGTGTAGTTCCCAGAAAGGCTTGAATACACCAAAGGTCAAAATCTGCCAGCGAAAGACAGATATGTCATATTCCCTAGCAAACCCAAGGTACCAGAGCACCTGTGAAAGCAAACTAGTGTCCTGTCACAACCAAACATCTTGCTGCAAGAAAGATGCAGGGAGAAAGCTCTGCAAGTGATTGACAGAGACAGCAAGGATTGCTGGTAAATGCTCCTTAGGGAAGCATTTTTGACTCAGTATTGGTTTTCAAACAATTCCGAAGCATGGAAAAATCCCGTGCTTCTTCATGCTTTTGAAGCATCTGTCTGTCAGAGCCCAGAGGGCTGACTGCAAAGGTACTTAAAGAGTCTGTTCCCTTGGTATATTTGCAGCCAGGTAGTTCAGAGAGAAGCAAGCAATGAGGTCCCTGGAGTTGGATTCTAGTTCCAGCTTGCTTCTGAAGGTGGACACAGTGACCCCTACGATGATGAAGACTGCATTGGGGTGTTAGGACAACAAATTTCCCAAACAAAGGAAATCTCCACAGTAGGAAACTGTGGGCAAGGCAGAAAATAAAACCCAAATATGCTACCTAATTCAGAAAGAAAGCTCACCTGATATGCCTCTCCCTTGCTATGTAGAATCCCAGAATTCCACAGGACACGTTCTAATAACAGTTTCTTAATGTCTGTAACAAAATACGTAGGCGTGGCTGTTGTTCTCAGACACTTCTCACACATAAATTTGAGACAAGGTCTCTCATTGACCTGAAATTTGCCAAACAGCCTAGGATGGCCAGCCAGTGAGCACAGGGTTTGCCTAAGTCTATTACTGCCACACTGGGATTATAGGAACTTAACATCAAAATGATTTTTGCTTGTTTGTTTAGCATAAATTCTGTTAGGCTGAACTCAGATTCTGTGCTTGAATGGTAACCAGCTTACCAACCATGCCATCCCCCTAGCTCCTGGTGTTCTAAAAGAGATATAACCAAAATGTTATGTGGAGAAGAGATGGGGAGCTTAAGGCTGGAATGTGTTCCGAAGGTCTTAAGGATGCGTTTACTCAAAACTGTACAGTCCAAGCATGGCTTGGAGGATGGTCATGAGTGAGACAGACAGGAGAGAGAAGCTGCTCAACTGGACATGGAGGAGAGAGCATGCATGGTTCCATCCCCTGGCATCCTTTCAGGCTCAAACCTACAACCTCCTCAGCCAATACGCAGAATTCTCTAGTTTTGCTTTGAAAAGGATAAAGAGATGCAAATAATTTTACGCTTTGATTTTTATTAAATTAGGAATTGGAACAAACACCATCACTTCTTTAAAGAACAAAACCTAGTCATGTCATTAGAATTCCAAGGGGAAACACTCGGGAGCTCGTACCAGTGAGGGATGTTTGAGCCCAGTGAAAAGGGTGAGTAGAAAATAATAAAAAGCTTGGTGGAAAGTGACAAGTGTCAGGGTGGGGGGGTTCTTTAAAAAAGACAAGGGACCACACATGATGACCTCTACCTGTAACCCCCTAATTCAGAAGACAGAGGCAAGAGGATTGCTGAAAGTTTAGAATCAGCTTGGTCTACATAGCAAGTTCCAGGTCAGACCCTGCCTCCAGTAAAACCCACATACAAACTAAAACAGAAGACTTAGGCTGCGAAGTGACATATTCAGGGCATATCGACTTGATATGATAAAGGAGAACAAAGACATACGGTCCAGTACAGGCTGCACAGTAAGTGATCCTAGACAATGTCAAGCTTCTTTCATAGAATCAATAGCCTGAGTTGTGGACACAGATCCTCCAGTGGATTGCCATGAACAGGACTTGCTGATGTTTACACCTGAGTATCTTGCTGTTCCCTTCAAATGTGACTTGCTTCTGAGATCGTAAGGGCATGATGGCATGTCTCCTCTGAAATTTGCCATCAAAGGACTGTGCCTTTTGTGTGGCTGACTTTCTCCTGCCTGAACTTGCTCAATTCCCAGAGAGGTGAGCCTCCATGTTGGAGCTGTACCACAGAGACTTCCATGATCAGGAACTGGAGGAGACCTCTAGCTACTAGACAGGTAGAAAGAGCTCTTAATCCAGCAGGTCACCAAGAATAGAAATTTACCAGCTGCCACTCAAGTGACTTTAAGGCAGATCCACCCTCAGCCAAGCCTTCAGGTGAGACTGTAGCCCAGTCCACACCCTGATTACAGTTCCTCAGCAATTTGGAGGCGGAGACTGATAACAATTCAATTCAGATTCCTGACCCTCTGTGATGTAATAAGAGGGCTTAATCCACCAAAACTTTATATGATTTATACAACAGACTACATTATAACAGGCTTTCTTGTTGGACTATCTTTGGACTGCCAGTCCACAAACAATAACCCTGAGACTTATTATTAATTATGAAAGCTTGTCCTTAGCTTAGCCTTTTTCCCAGCTAACCCTTATAACTTAATTAACCCATGTTTTTAAAATCTACATTGTGCCACATGGCTTGGTCCCTCTTCTTAATGCATCACATCCAACTTGTTCCGAGTCTGCTGGTGAAATAGCACCTAAATTCTTCCTCCCAGTTTCTCTCTCTCTCTCTCTCTCTCTCTCTCTCTCAGCCCAAAAGTCCTACCTATTCTCTCCTGCCTAGCCATAGGTCATTTAGCACTTTATTAAACCAATCAGAAGGCAGCTTAGGCAGAGACACATCTTTACCATGTAAACAAACATTCCACAATGTTATATAATTAATAGAAATTCAGTGTGTTTATTTAGCCTGTTCTCCCTGCCAGGCACACATCAGTTATCTCATCCAAGATTCAGGAACAGTGGAATGAGGTAGAGTCATGATCTCATTTACAGGTGAGAATCCTCAGGCGTGGCCAGGTGAAGGAACTTTTCTAAACTTCCCTAGGTGGCTCAGGTGGCTCTAGTGTCAGCCTTTCTTACTCCAGACAGCGAGCTGTTCTGTGAATCAGTAACATTGTTCTGAACACAATAGAGTGCTATGGCAACCAGGGGTCACTGAGGAAGTAGGGAGGTGAGGGAGATGCAGGCTTCTAGAAAATCTCTCATTAAGTCTGCAGCAAATTGGAGAGTAGCTAGGAGAAAATAATTTTATTTCACCTCCAAAGGCTGTTAAACACAAAACAGTGCACTGGAATTAGCAACCTTATTAAAACATTTGCTCACATATCACTAGTTGATAAAATTACGAGTTAATAAACCTCTCTACACCTACAAACGACACAACCAACTACTTGTCCGAAGGCAAGCCATCTATCTGCAGGGGCTCACTGTTTCATTTCAGGAGACACAGGAGTCTTTAAAAGGCCAGTCATAGACTCTGGATAGGAATACATCTCCAAGCCACCACCAGACCCTGGAGCCAGAAGGACACTGTCAGGTGCCCCTCAGGCCATTTGTGAGAATAGACCCACCTATTTATCTGCCTGCCCCCAATTACTCTGCTCATCTGGCTGAGTACTGAGAATGCCCACCTAGCCAAAAACACCATTTTCAATCACCTGGAAAGAATAGGTTTGAATAGAGTAGGACATTGCAGACAGCAGAAGCAAAGGAAGATTCTCCAACATCTGTTCTTGCTGCTGCAATGTAAAGCTGCTGTCAGGGAAGAACACACTCTGAGTGTGTGTGTGTGTGTGTGTGTGTGTGTGTGTGTGTGTGTGTGTTTGTATGTATGTGTTGTGGGGGGGAGAATACCAAGCAGTCAGGGGCAGGTATAGGCGTAAAGAGCAGTGGAGAGAAGAGAGGGTATGTGCAGATGGCCCCCATGGTCCCTACATCTGCTTTCTCAATGAGGGAATTAATCAGCATTTATCATTTCTACAGCTTAAATCTATTTACTTTCTTTCCATCGTATATCCCCCTCCATCCTTCAGCTTGGGACTTAGGACTCCCACTTTCCCACCCCTGCTCCATGTTAGTTAGTTTCGATTTTCAACTTGTCATAACCTAGTATCACCTGAGAAGATGGAGACTCCACTGAGGAACTGTGCAGAGAAAACTGGCCTGTGGCATGTCTATGAGAAATTGCCTTGATTGTCAATTAATGGATGTGAGAGGGCCCGGTACATTGTAGGTAGTGCCACTTCTGGGTCAAATAGTCCTGGGCTGAATTAAAAAAATCAGGCTGAAAAAGCCACGAGGAGCAACCCAGCCAGCAGCAGTCCTCCATGGGCTCTGCTTTAGTTCCTGCCCCCATCCCCTGTCTTGAATTCCTGCCCTGACTTTTCTCAGTGATGGATTGCTACCTCCAACTGTAAAGCTGAAATAAGCCTTTCGTTCACATGTTGCTTTTGGCCATTGATTTTTGTCACAGCAAAAAAATCAAACACAGCAGAAAGCAAACTAGAACATCTCTGTGTCTTTTCTCCAACTGATAGATTATCACTGTAGCTCAAGCTGGCCTCAAATTTCCCGTGTAATTAAGGTTGATCTCGAGCTCCTGATCTTGCCTCCATTTCTTGAGTTCTGGAACTGTGGGCATGTGCTGCCTTGCCTGGGTGTCCATGAGTATTGCTAAGTAGATGGCTATTAGACAATGTCTCAGTGATATCTTAGAAACAGCTATGCATTTTAAAAGGTGAGGGGGGGATAGGGATTTTTGACAGACTAGGATAATGAGAGAGAAGGCAGCATCTGTTAAAACAGAACTAGTCAAAGTATGATACAAAATGTATGGGAATGTCAATTTCTTTCAGTTAAAATTATATTCACTACTTAAGAACACATTTGTCATCCTACAGAGTCATATAAATGTGTAAATATAATGTAATACTTTAAGAACACAGAAGAAGACATAAATTTCTTGAATTACAAAGTGGCCAGAAATTTTAACATTTGTTGAAATAGCCAAAGTTACCTTTCTCCCAGCAAAATCTTTCATTGTCCATTCCTAATATCAGAACTGGTGACAGGATGTGCCAGGGTGGAGCGCCCACCATGCTCCTCTCACTCAAGGACAACACCCTCGGGGCGTTAGCGCATCACCTGGGAACCAGCTCACACAGAGCTGAGACTGCACACCCGGTACATGTCAGGCACCATATAGTAAGACCATTAAATACTTTTCTACATTTACTATGGACAATAATTCCAAGGTTTCTGCATGCTATGGAGGAAACCGAGACTTCAGGGACTTGTGTGATTTATTCAGCAAAGAAGTAATGGAGCAGAGCATGAACTCAGATAGCTCATTCCTTTGGACCTGAGGTGCACCTTCCCTCTGAGAACCTGTCATGTTCAGGGTAAGTTTTATGTTCTTTCTTACAAGAACTGTTGGACATGGTAGACCTATGCACACGAGTCTGCCCTCTCAAGGAGGAGTCATTCCCTAAAGTTTACCACTGTACTACCCACTGGTCAAGGCATGATACATTTGTGTTCTGTTAAATTTCAAAGTATTTGTGTTAATTATTTACAGATAGCACCAAGGCTATTTGATAACTCTTTAAGGGATCATATTACTTTATATTTACCTAAAATGTATGTATACACATGCACACACGCACTCATGCACACACACACACACACACACACACACACACGAACAATAGCATAACAAAAGCCAGCACTAGGTACAAGAAGCTTCCTTTTGATGAGAGTAGTCCAAGTGACTCCCAACCAATATAGACTGCCAACGTATCCCTTGGTTGCCTCTCATGGGGAGAAGTGGCCCTTCATGCGGAAGACACCACACACTTAGGACACAAGACTTAGATGATTTGACCTAGATCTGACATGATACACTCTTTCTTGAAGTCTAACCTCCATGGGACCAGAAAATACTACTGAAGCTGCCAATGGAGGAAAGCAATCAAATAGCCCCACCCAGCAGCAGCGTCCATGAATCATGACAATGACACGCATGGCAATACCACATGTTGGTGGTAACCTATAACTGTCTAACTTGACTTAAGGCCCGCTCAACAGGAGGGAAATCATTCCTCGTACTGAAAACCTAGCCAGTTTCCCAAGGTTAATAAAGTCATGGACATCAGCAAAGAATCTACAACTACCACTTGGATAGACCAGCCTAATTCTTTATTAGATTCTGAATCTTACTCTTAAACTCACAGAGAGGTGTGGCTACTACCCCTCACTAAAGAAGCCTTCCTTTCTTTACAGCAAATGGAGACCATCAAAGAAAGCCACACATGGACACACTGTAGACAGAGATCAACAGATTGTAGTGAGCTGAGCCTTAATGTGATATAGCCTTAAGCTATATCGCAGCTTGTACATCTTTGGCTCAGGAAACATGGAAGAGGGGTCAGAAAGAGTGCGAGCCAGAATACTAGGAACTCTGCTGTGAAACAGTGTCTTTTAGAAATGGTTGCATAAACAAGAGCAGAACAATGGTAATATCAGTGGGTGTGCAGAAGAGGGAGATTTTGTAGGGCCCCATCCCTGGATAAAGAACCATAGGCAACTAAAGACTGTTAGGAGAAAGAGAACTAACTTCTCAGGGAAAGCCTCCTTATAGGTGGTCTAATGCAGGCTGGTCAGCCCTGAAACCAAATACACACAAGCAAAAAAAGTGAGTTCCACAGGTTATATTTTTATATATTTATATTTTTGCACACATGTGTATATGTGTGCTTGTGCAGCAATCATAGTCAAAGAAAAATAGATTATCAACTTGAGACTGAGAGGGTATGGGAGGGGTGGGAGGGAGAGCATTTGGGAGGGGCTGGAGGGAGGAAAGGGAAGGGGGAAAGTGATGCAATACTACTTCAATTAAAAACATAAAAGAAATAAATAACAAATTTCCGTTTTTTTTTTAAATATAATCTGTCACCATGTCAACCCTCCCTTGCAGAGCATCAAATTAAGCAGCCAGGTGGCAGCATATTGGGTGTGGGCACTGCTATAAGCTGAATCCTACCCTCCCCCACCCCCAGAAAGAGGTAGTATATATTGATAATTCAATCCAGGGGACAAGAGAGGGGGACTAAGGAAAGGTGAATGCAGGAAAGCAGATGCGGGGTGAATGCTGGCACAAGTCACCTGTGAGCAACTGGGACTTGATGTCAGCAGGTCTCTGGAGAGCCAGGTAGTGTGCACATCAGCATGGCTGCATGAAAGGCAGAGATGAACATTTATTTACCCACAGGCTCAGTTCTCCCTGGGGTCCACTTTATTTCTGGACTACTCACACCTAGTGGCATGATAGGTCTTGGGGAAGCCTTGGGCAGAAGAAGTACAGATGAAATCCGTGGCGAGTGGATTGCTACAATATTGGAAAGAGAAGAAAATGATGTGAAAGACTAAGAAGAAAGCACCCAGCATGGGACAACCAGGACCCCGGTATTCTGAGGGTGAAGGGAAGGGAGAAGAGCTGGTTAAAATGGCCATCACTTAGGTCTAGATCATAGACTTCTGAAGCGAGCTTTTCCTCCCTGTTAAATCAACAGGTTAGAGATCATTCAAACTGATAGCTCTCCTTTCAAAATGAGTAACAGAGGACCTAGCTTCATTCTACTGGTGTTCTAAACCTCTTGTGAAAGCATTAATGGGCTGTGTTCTTAAAATAAAAAGCTGTGCTAGGAGTCATGTTGGACAGAAGAGGAGCGAGAGCGACAAAGAAACGGAACACTAACTATCCTATGCAGCAAGTGGGAAGCAGGGTGCTGAACCACAAACACTAAAGCATGTGTCATGTGTCAGCGTAACTGGAAGCTTCACCACTCGCGGTTACTACCAGGTTACCAGGCTCTTCTTGGCCTCTTGAGAGGAATAGAAAGATAGCCCCTTCAAAGTAGTGGATGACACCTTTTTGAAAGCACCGGAATATATTAGCATTTCCAGGGCTGTTTACAATGAAGACTCTTGTTTCTTTGGGCGGCATTGGGCTGTGCAGATACTTTGGAGTTTATGAAAAGCATTACCTCATGCTTCAGCAACTTGGGAGTTCAGAGGAGTGTTCGATCAGTGAAGGGTGGGGCTGGGCAGGCAACAGGATCCTCAGCTGATGCTTATCAGAAAGGATTCTGCGAGAACAGAATCCAGCACTGGATTTTGCTGGGCACGTTCATAGGGCAACAGCTGACTCCAAGCTAGTGATGACGATGAAAGCAAGTTTTAATAGAGAATATACCTGTATTAGAAACTACACAAATCAATTCTAAACTAAATCCAATAATTATGCATCTTTTATAGATAAGGAAACAGAGTCATCAGAGAACTTGTCCTAAGTCACACAGTGAGTAAATGATGGACCAAGAATGCTTGTGATGCTTGTGTGTGAGAGTGTATTGGTGTTTGGATGTATTTTGTTAGTATTGATGTGTGCCTTATTTAGGGTTTCCATTTCTGTATAAAACACTGACCAAAAGCAATGTGGGGAGGTCATTTCATCAGTCAGGGCAAGAAATTTGGACAGGAACCTAAGGCAGGAACTGGAGTGGCAGTCAGGGAGGAACACTGGTTACTGGTTTGCTCCCTGTGGCTTGCTCAGCCTGTACCACCNCTGTACCACCAGCCCAGGGATGGCACTACCCTCGGGGTGTTGGGCCTCCCCACATCAACCAGCCATGAGAAGAAATGCACCATCGGCTTTCCCAGAGGCCAATCGGGCAGGGACATTTTCTCAGCTGAAGTTCCCTCTTCCTGAATGACTCTAGCTTGTTTCAAGCTGACATAAATCCTGCACGATGTCCTTGTGTAGCCATGTGTTTGTGGGGAGCTTGTGGGTAGGGTGTCTTTGTTTGGATGGGTGTTATTGTGAGTATGTCTGAGTGACTTTCTGTAGGGGTGTGTTTGTGTGTCTGTATTTGCATGTGAATATACATGTGGTATGGGTATTTGTAGGGAGATGTTGGTATGGGTGTGTGTGCTGGATTATGTGGGTATGCTTGTGTGGAGGTGTGTTTGTATGTTTGTATTTGTCTGTGAATGTATTTGTGGTGTGGGTATGTATGTATATGAGTGTCTGTGTGGTAATATGTTTGTGCTGGGTTGTACGTCTATGTTGTGTAGGGTGTTTGTGTTTGGATGGCTGTGGGAGTGTGTGTGTGTGTGTGTGTGTGTGTGTGTTTAGATGTATTGTAGTGTTTGTGTTGGAGTTTGCTTGTATGGGTGTGCATTTGGGGTTGTGTTTTGGGGTGGGGTTGTTTCTGAGTGGGTGATTGAGTGTAGACATGTCTATGTGTAAGCTATGTTCAGACATTTCCTGTAGTGAAGGGGGAGCAGGCCTGCTTTTCGTCCTGCCCGGCTCCCGCATGGCTAGCTTTACACCCG
>LOEQ01000245.1:128962-156140 GCA_001685075.1 Bramus lutescens | reverse complement strand
CCAAGCGCTGGCGTGGGTTCTGTGTCTTTACCCACTCCAGATGATTTCTTTAGCAGAAGAATCACTAAACCAACAAGAAACAAACAGACTTCCCCTGGCTTCTGGGACAGCTGCCTCGCTTTGACTGAATTACATTTAAATACTTTTGGTTTTAGAAGGATCAACTGGGGAATGTTTTCTGAATAAGATCAGAATCAACTGCCTTGAATTCCCGCTCTCAAGCGATATTTGCTTGAAGATTTGCTGGGCAGCTCTTCCGTCAGCCTTTAAACTCTGGCCTAGATTCAGGTCTCCTTTCCCTTAGATTTTGCAAGCCCATGGCTCCTCAGTAGATCTAGGAGCAAAGGAAAGGTTCATTTGCTCCTTTGAGGCCCTGCTGGCCCCACAGGACACGTCTCTACTCATTTTCAAACAGCAAGGAAAATCCAAGTGTGGCCTGAGAGATTTTCTCATTCCTCAGGGAAGGCGACCTCCTCCAACTCCTAAGGCATCGTTTAAGTCACCATCAAAGACATGGTGTTCCTGGGAATGATTTCCCAGCTGATCCTTCTCATGTGTGTTTAAAGAGGTGCCTGGGTCTGGGCCTTTGATTCCTGAAAGCCCAGCACCTGGCACAAGGAAATGCTTACCAAATGCACCATGGGCAGACTCTGCTACAGCTCTCTATGAGAAAAAGGAACATTAAGCCCCAGTTTCGTCCAGCTTCAGCATGTCAGATAAAAGCTAAAGGGAATTGTGGACTTAACATGTGCCAGCATGTGCCTGGTTCTGTATGAAGCTTGTGCCACATAATGTCCTTCTTGGGGGCAAGTCAGCCGAAGCTTAGTGGTGACAGCTTAAGGTCTAAGTTGTCACCGCCTGGAAGTAAGAGAGCCTGGGTGTGACAAGAGGTCTGCTTCAAAAGCCAGTTCTCCTCAGTAGCCCTCAGATGTCTCCTCTCCAGCACACAGAAGGCCCCAGCCTCCTTTTCATGCCCTTCCAGACCCCGACACCAGGTGCTTCTCCCCCCCCACCATTGTCCTTCAGATTTTAGCAGATAGCTATTTGCTGTTCTTATAAATCGAGACCTGGGAATGTTGGACACAGAATATGAAAGAAAAAGCAATGGCAGCAGCCAATAAATGAACCAAATGAGTGTTATTCTTTGCTTTAAGTGCAAAAGGAAAAAAAGAAAAAGAGAAAGAAAGAAACTTCAAGCTCCCAGAGAATGATGCAGTAGCCAGAAGAAAATGGGTAAAGAAAAGAGCTTCAAATATTGAATTTTACAGAAGCAATCATTTTTTAGATGATGTGGTATCCAGGGATAGATTTGGTAAATAAAATAGCCTCCTATTTATAAAAACAGATTTAAGAAAATAATTGCTTCTTTTTTTTTGAGTGGGGTTGGATATTTATTTAGTGGTTATGGAAGGGAGGGGAGACGGGGAGAAGAGCAGGGAGGGAGAGAGGGAGAGGGGGGAAGAGAGAGATGGGAGAGACGGAAGCTGCCTCTTCGAGAGGGAGATGGAGAAGAGGAAATAATTGCTTCTCAATCAGTAAACAAAGGGGAATGGAAAATGCCTGTTTCCATTGCTGTGTTCCAAGCGCAGGGCCGACTTGTCCTTGAGTGTACTAAGCCTAGAAGTGAGGCACAAGGAGGCAGAAACTGGGGGATTTGATGCCACCCAAACCTCACTATACTTACTGTCTTTTTCTTCCATTTAGCCCAAAGTTTACCTGGCTTTGGTTTTCTACCTTGAGCCTGGCCTTGTCTCCTGAACATAAACTGAGGGCAATACCAGAATGGCCCTGGTTTTAAAGAGCTCAGGTCACACTTGTCATTTCTCTGTCATGAATCCCAGGGACTGAGCTATCCAGAGACCGAGAAAAGTGCCTACTGCTCATGCAACAGCCCAGCGTTCAGTTCCCAGAACTACCAAAACACTAGCTCCAGGGGAAGCTTCTGGCCTCTGCAAGCAACACACACACACACACACACACACACACACACACAATGAGAAAAATATATAATCCTTAAAAAATAAAAATACATAAGTAAATCCCAGGGGCTCTGGGATGAAGAAGCAGCTCAGAGGTAGCTCATCTCTTCACCTGTCCATGTGAAGTCCATGTGAGGTCATTAAAGTCCTAGGAGCTCCTGGAGGAAACAGGGTTCCATTCCAATAGTGTGTTCTGTGCTCTTGTCCCAACTGTATTGAGCCTGGTTGCTTCTTAGTCTCATCTTCAGGTTACTGGCTCACTCTTTGAGTTTCCATGGTCACGATAACCTTTGGACTTTAGGCACAACCACTTTGAGTCACCCTTGTTCCAAATCCAGGCTGTGTTGAGTCAGCCCACATGCTCTATTTCTTCTCCCAGACTAGATCCGTGTGTGAGCGTGTGTGTGCGTGTGTGTATGTGTGTGTGTGTGTGTGAAGTATTGGGAATCAAACTCAAGACCCCACCTGAGACAGACAAGTACTCATCCAGCTGAACTACACTTCTAGTCTCTAGGCCCTGAGAGCTCTTGTCTATTTTCTCCATCCATCTTTGGAGCTACAGTCCTCCTAGAGGCTTCCGGAAGGCATACCTATTTGTCTGTGTTCCTCACTTACCCCTCTTTCTGCTATCGACCCTTTCTAAGCTGTGTCCTTCTGAGTTTTCACTGGGGCGTGGGAGTCTCTGTTCCAGACTCAGAAAGGCTGATCAAACACTGGTGGCTCTGTTCAGTTGGGACTGGATCTCTTTTATTTCTTTGATTCTTCACTATCAATTTCTAAACTCCTTATCTTCATCTCAGAGAAGACTTAGTCATTGAGAAGTCCCTGTGCACACTAAGGAAAATCAGCTCTCTGGCAGTGCAAGGAACAGGGTGCCAATCCAAGTCACGTTATGGTTTACCTTTCTGGTTGGACTCAGCCAGAGTTAAGACATAATGCTTACGCATTTATCCTCTGTTAGACTCAGGAAACATTGCAGAAGAAGTGGTAAGTGTGTGAAAGCTGGAAAATGGAGTGAAGGGCTCTAAGATGCCATCTTCCAGACTCAACACAACCATGTGACCACGACAACAGTGGTTACCTGCGTTGAACACGCAGTATCACCCTGTCAATAATCAGGCATGGACCAGGGAGAAGGCTAACAGGACCATACCCTTTGCTGATTAGCTATTTGCTGTCAACAGATTCTGGGAGGAAAGGAGTCATTGTCTTTAGTTATGTACCCATAGCTGAACCCACCAGGCATCAAGGGAAAACTTCACCACTCACTAAATTCAGTGAGTTGTCATGGGGTAATCACCAGTAAAGACTTCTTTGACACAGGTTTAAGCCAGTAGAAAGTCTTTATTAGCTGGCAAGAAATTACACTGGGTGTTTGGAGTGTAACCCAAGCCTTTCTCAGGGTGAGTTTTTAAGTAAAGAACAATAACCTGAATTGACTTATTTCAGTTCAGACAGAGGAATAGTCTCATAGAAGTGAAACTACAGAAGCCAAAAGAGGTTAGCACATTTAGAGACTTTTCCAGAACTATAGACTTTGATATATTTGGACTCTGTTTTCATTTGGCAGGCAATGCTCTCTATGTGCTGAGTTTTATGGCCAGAATGATACTTCCATCATGGAATCAGTTGTGTTAAGATCTAGGGGCCTTAAAAGGTCTAGGAGCCCATTACAAGGTCACAGAAAAGAAAATGGATAGATATGGACATAGGAAAGAGATTGGCAGGGGAGATGAGAGGCAACGATGGGTAGTAGAGAAGATGGTGATGGTAAAAAATGAGAATGGTCAGCATACATCACGTACATATGCAAATATCATTTAATAACAAAATTAATCAAACTCAAGCATATTGTTAGTAGAATACAATTCCTATGCAAATCTCTTTAGGACTCAAACTTTTCATTCCTAAAAACTTTTTTGTAAATTGACAATCTGAACATTGTTCACATTAAAAACTTCTCAGAAGATACAGTTAGGCTTTCTCTGGTGGTCCATCCTTGTAACTGAAGGACTTGAGAGGTGGGGGCCAGAAGATCAAGAGATAAAAATCATTTTTGACTACATATAGAGTTCCACCAAGCTGATCTACCTAAGACCCAGTCTCAAAAACAAGCAAACAAGATAACACAAAATAGGTAAAGAAACTATTGAGAAAAGAAATACACAAAGCACACAAGAAAAGAAGATAACCTTGGTCCACAGACCTGCCTGATGGTTTGTGTAGAACATATTCAAACCCTTTAAGTTCACCACAGGAATATTGACCATCCAACATCAAATGGATAAACCACTTGAGTCAACACTTCCTAAAAAGAGTTCTACAAGTGGCCAGTAAGCACACAGAAAGACGTTGAACATCAGCAATCATCAGGGAAGTGAAATCCAAATCTCAAAGAGTTGCCGCTTGAAGTTCATGAGAGTGGCTGAAACCTAGAAGATGGATATCTCCAAGATGCAAGGATGAAGGCTGTTTAGAGCTCTCTCTCAAACACTGCTGGAAAGAACGTGCTCTGGCTGGTACAGCTCCTTAGGAAAACATTTTAACTGTGACACTAAGCACGAAGGCATGAAAACACATGTCCACAGGAGTCCTCTGTGGTGATGTTCACCCCACTTTTATTAACAGTAGTGAAAACCTGGAAAGCTCAAGTTTCTACGAGCAAAAGAATTGATAGACAAACGGAGGCATGCGTGTACAATGGAATTCTGGTCAGGGATTTAAAAACAAAGTATTAACAAGAGGAAGAGCATGGGCAAAGCCCACAGGCATTACACTGAATGAAATTAGCCCAACATAAAAGTTGGCTTCCCTAAATGAAAAGCCCAGGAGCAGATAAACCAGGTGACCAATGGGAGGAAATGAGAGGAAGTGGTTGCTCACAGTTGCAGTGGGTAAAGGGCATCTTCACTGTAAAGGGGATCAAAGGAACTTAGCAGGTAGAAGAAATAAATATTCCCATCTTTAAGGTGATGAGGTTATAGGTAGGTCTATACAATTTTTAAAACCTCAAGTCTATACCTTTCATCAACATTCAATTCCTTTGTTCACTGGAAAGAGGAAAAAATCCCAGCTCTTGTGAATCAAAGAACTGAAAAGTTGTTGACTTGTTATTTATTTGTTTGAGATTGGAGGTACTGTCACTCCTGGAGGTGGACAGTATGAAAAGCTAGGAGAGGAATGAAAACAAGTCAAGGTTTGGTATCCTTTTGAGCGTGAGCTGGGGGGACAGGAACACACCATTGACTTGGATTATGCAGGGTGCCAAGATCTGCCCACAGCCTAGTGGGAGAGATAGATCAGATGCAGGCCTACCTGTGTGTGATTTTAATGTTCAAGTGTTGGAACTAAACAAGGCTCCACAGTAACCAGAGTGATGTCTGTTTAAACACTGTAATCATCAGAGGCTTCTCTGGTGATTGGATGCTGACCAGACGGTGTACTGAGTACCAGGAGGCAACTGAGTGGAAGACAGTTTGGTGTGTGCACAGAACCCAGACAAGCAGCATGGTTCACTTGAGTCCATTTAGTGATGGACTAAGTGCACTAGGAAGCCATCACCATGCAGGGCTCCCACTAGGTCACAGCAGAAAACTGGTACTTTGTTCCAAGTGTGAAATGAATTTATTCAAAGCAGGGGGGTTAGTGTGTTCTGATTGATTTTAAAGACAGTTTTACTAAAGTATAACTTATCTATAATAAATTATACATATTTGAACTATAAAGCTTGATATGTTTTAGCATATGTACAAAACCATAAAACAGTCAACAGAATCAAGATAGTGAATACATTGAACATTCCCTGAATTCCTCTTCTTCTTAACCTACTACCTGACAGCAGTCCCTATCCACACCCCAGGCAACAAATCATTTATTTTCTGTCACACCCTATCAGTTGAATTTTCTGAAAATTAATATGCAAGTAAGCATAAACAATGTTCTCATTTCACATGGCTTCTTTTATTCAACATAGTTATTCTGAGATTAATTTATGCTGAGTGATACACTAGTCTTTCCTCATGGCTAAACAGTATTCCATTCTACTAACACACCACAGCTTGTGTATTTATTTGCTTATGGACAGGTATTAGAATGGTTTCTAGATGCTTAGGTTCAGTAAAGGAGAATGACTGTTTCCGGCTTTGGTTATCCAAACAAGATCACTCTGAACATTGGTATGCAAATCTCAGTTCCATCATCTCTCAATGACACACAAGGCCGGTGGTTGACCACACCTTCAGTGCACATCCTTGGGGGACATTTAAGACGGAAACCATATCACAATGCTGGCATATGGCAATTATTGGTAGATAATTTGGAATGGAATGACTGGATAAACGGTAAATTTATGCTTATTAATTAAAACTACCCACAGTTGCAGGCAACACTCTTGTTGCCACACAGTCCTCTACTCCTTTTTTGCAATAATTGTGCACACATACATACATATGCTGCAATTAAAAGTCTTAAAACACCAGAAGTTGTTAGCCCAAATGATTATGCCATTTTTCACCTATATCAGTGCAGGAAAATACCAGCAGCTCTAGGGGATTTTCTGAACTTGATATGTCAAGTCCTGGCAGTTACAAACATTCTAATAGATGTGTAATGATTCCTTATGATGGTATTAATTTGCATTTTCCAAGGTATATCAAAATTGATGACGTCAACGAGTTTCCAGATCTTTGACAAAGTGTCTCTTTTGAATTCTTGTTGCTTGGCTTCCTTGAGTTTCTTTACACTGTGTGGGTACAAGTTGGTTTTAAACATGGGAACCACACATATTTTAAGGTGCTTCTACTGTAAAAGCCTAACTCGGGAGTTTGTCCTAAAGGTCTTGTTTTACTATCTAAGGAGCCTTTGATTAGAGCCAGGCACAATGGCGCTTGCCTATAATCCTATTACTTGGGTGATAGAGGCACAGGATCACAAGTTTACTGCCAACTTGGGTTACATAGTGAGTTCTGGGCCAGGCTGAACTGCAAGAGACCCTGTTCCAGAGAGAAAAGAAAGGAAAGAAGGCTTTTCTTCCCTCTTGGTCAGATCAATTTATTGCTGTTTTCCCTTTTTTTTCTGAAAATGTTACAGACTTGGTTTTATCTTCACACACACACACACACACTCACACACACACTCACACACACACACACACACACGTATATATAAGCCATATTAGATTTGGGGGGTGGTATTGAGACAGGGTCTCTCTGTATAGCCTGGCTGTCCCAGAACTCTATAGACCAGGCCGGCCTCAAACTCACAGCTTGCCTCCTGAGTGCTGAGATTAAAAGTATTCACCATCACACCTGGCCAGATCGATTTTTTTGTATGATTGATTTTATATTGTTTTATGTATCTCAATAAGCTTTCTGTTGCTATAACAAAAGGCCAGGATAACTGGATTTAAAGGAGATGTACTTTGGTTCATCATTTCAGAGTTTTCCATCCAATGTAAGATGGCTCTGTTACTTTCTGTCCCATATCAGGCAGAAGTTCTTGGTGAGAGTAAGGCAGATCAAAGCTGCCCATCAGTAAGGCTAGGAGCCAAGTTCGGATGAAAGGGGTCAGGGCAGGGTTTCTTCAAAGGCATGCATGTCCTTGATGACCCGATTCCCTCCATGAGGGCTCACCTCACAAACGTCCAACTACCTCTCAATAATACAAGAGGTTGGGGTCCCCTCAGTACATATCCTTGGGGGACACTTAAGATCGAAAACAATGCACAAAGTTGCTGTTTTTAAAAGCTGTCTTATGAGTATTCCATTTTCTACTATGTGTGTGTATGTATGTATGTGTGTATATATTTTTCCTTTCTCTAATAACATGTTTTCATTTCCCCCACATCAGTGGATCATGTATGTATAGATTTATTTGGAGTCTCTCTATGCTGGTCTTTGATTTGTTAGCCGGTCATTACACCATTGCTACCTTATCTTGGTTATGGTGGGTTTAGAATAAGACTAGAAATCTTGTATAGTGATGACTGCAGACATTTCCCATTCTCTTATTTGGAGGCTGTTTGTATCTTTACATTTTGAGTATCTCTAAAGAGAAAATATATTTCTTGATGTTTTTATCCAATCTAGTAATAACTATCTTCTATACTTAGATTGTTTATGCTTATTATTTTAAAACACATATTTGAATTGAAAGTACCATCTTGGTGTTTGGGATCTGGTTATTGTTGTTGTTAGTCTATACAATAACTTTTCTTTTCTTCCTCTTTAAATAGATCAGTACTTTTGATTATTTCATTTTTTATTATTTACTGTAGTGTTTTTAGGGTCTGTAATTATATCTTTTTGTGCACATGTGTGTGCATGTATGTTTGTGAGTGTGTGGGTGTGTATACACATGCATGCTTCTGTGTTCAGGGGTTAAAAAACAACCATGGATGTACCCTTCAAGAATGTTGTCTACATTCTTTGAGACACAGTCTCTCACTTGCCTGAAATTCACCAATGAGGCTACACTAAATGGCCAGGGTGTCCCAGAGATTCTGGTGTCTTCAACCCCAGAACCTCACCACACCTGACCATCCTCATACTTGCAAGGCAAGCACATGCCAACTGAGCCATCTTCCTAACCCTTTAAATGATTGATCAGTACCCATCCGTACTCAACAAAGGCTGCTGTGTAGGATCCTTGCTTCTGTGTAGTTCTCATTCTCTTCATACTTGAGTACAAGTTTTGTTACGGATTTTATGTTATAATCATCATGAGACTTTTAAAAAACTTTAAATGACCAATCATTTCTAGAAGAGACTGACAGTCTGAGAAAGCATTTTCCTCTTACGCCAGTTGCCACTTCTATGAATCAAATTCTTAATAGTCTTCTAGACTACTTATTCATGGAGGGACGGTCTCTCTCTCTCTCTCTCTCTCTCTCTCTCAGCTTAGATTACTCATGGTAATTTTCTTCCCTACTATGTGTTATTTTTAATTTGCTCTTTAAAAACTCTCAGGTGGATATAGAATTCTGTGCATTTTGTTTCATAATTTTAAATCATGCTTCACTAATTTTCTTCTAATTAGACATCAGTCCCCTGCACTTGTTTTCCTGTCTCTATGTAATATCTTTGGTTCTCTACATACTTTAAACAGACTGATGACTGGTGCTGAGCAGCTGTCCTGAGATGAGTGATTTTTGCTTTATTCTTTTGTATTTGAATTTCATTGGTGATTATGAAAACATGGGTTTATAATGTTCATGGAATTATGAACAAAAGGTCATCATCTTTCCAATTCCAATTGTTTTCTGCATTTCCCACTCTGGTGACTTTCAACACGTGTCCTTTAGTCTTTTTGAAGCTGTCTCATAACATATTTTTAGTTGAGTTTTGGGTGGCTTCTTGTCTGCCACAGAACATTTCTCTTAGTTATCTGATGTTATAAAGTTTAGTTTCATGTATTTTGTCTAGTTTTTCATTATTTTAGACCACTGGAGGACTAAAGTCCTATTGTTACATCTTGGCTGAAAACATTAAAATTTAAGACTGGATCTTATTCTCACCCTGAGTGCAGGCTAGCCTTGACCAACTAACTTAGAGCAATCCTTCTGCCTTCCAAGTACTGAGATCACAAGCATGAACTACCACTGCCCAACTTTAATGAATATATTTAAAATTTTTTAATATGCACGTGTATGTGCACAGGAGAGAGGCATGGGTGTCAGCACACAAGTGGTGGTCAGGGGACATGACGTAGGTTCTCTCCTTCCACCTTTATGTGGGCTCCAGGATTGAACTCAGATCACCAAATTTTCTTGGCAAGTGCCTATACCCCCGAGCCATCTATGAACCATCAAATTTTTATTTCTCAAGTCTACTTTATTACACTGTGGAAAATCAACTGGAAAGCAAGTAAATCCTTTAAATGTCAGGTATGGTGTTTATTTATTTGTTTGGGTTTTTTGTGTTTAACTAGTAAAGTATGGTCACTCTAGGTAAAATGCATTGTGTGTTGTTACTATAAAATTAAACAAGATTGCATACATTGTGTACAAAGAATATTTGTTACATTCTTTTCTCTATGGTATAAAGATGATGAACCATTTAAACAATATCCATCTTTCTTGTCTAGCTAAAAGCACTTAATGAGTGTTGTTGGAAAAACAATCCCCCTGTAAAATGGTAAAGTAGTATAGCCAGCAAAGAACCAGGGGCTGTCAAGTCAAATAGACCTCTTTCCAGGACAGCAGAGGACATTCACCCAGTGCCCTGGTATTGTCTAATAGGCTCTCCTACAGGGTATAGAGAGCACCACCCTCCCCCGAAAAATCCTCTGTGTGGGGGAACCCATCAGACAACAGTAAAGCCACCTAGGGACTACCTATGAACATAATGTTAGCAGAACTAATGCATGCATTTCAGAGTAGAACCCTCTGGGTTCTCTGGAACAAAATGGAGAGACATGTTTAAAGACACAGCTGTAAATGTTCACACTGGCAAAAGAGGAAAAACTGCCTGAAATTCAAAATCAGAGATGTGAGGGTCTGAGGAGATGGCTCAGTTGGTGGAGCACTTACTGTCCTAACATGCCCTCTTGAGTTCGATCCCCATAGCCCCTGTAAACATGGGGCATGGCAACACATGCTCTCCCCAAGGCTGAGGAGGGAGAGACAAGCAGAGCCCCATGGCCAGTCTAACCTGACAGGTGAGCTCCAGGTCTCAATGAGAGACCCTAGCTCAGAAAATCAGATGGCTGGTTCCTAAGAATGTAAGCCTAAGGTTGTCCTAATACACGCACACGCGTACACTTGCAGACCCATGCATGAACTCCCCACCACACACACACACACACACACACACACAGTCAACACACAGCAAAATTAAATCAGAGACTTGATGTTTGTAGCTCTTCAAAACACGTGAACACAAGAATGCTTTTTCTTTTTGCATATGGGACTCAACCCGCCCTCTCCCTCCCTTCCAAAGTCAGAGCAAGCTCCAGAGGACCAGCATCCAGGTACTCTGCAGGGAATGTTGCTGCGATCTGAGAACACTCACAGCCTTGAATCAACTTGAGCCAACAGAGAGGCTGTTATGATTTAACAGTTTATCAAGTCATTTCCAAGAGGTTTCCTTTGCTGTTTATGTTGGAAAGTTGTCCCTGCCTCAGACGCTATTGCCTCCACCCAGCTATGAGGCTCACACTCAGCTGGTAGAGTGTTCATGCACACGCGGGCTCATTTGGGGTCCACTTTCAGTTTTTTTTTCAACCAAAACTGCTGATTAGAAAACCCCACAATGAGGTCAGTCTTCAGCTCAGCCCTTTGAGTGTTTACTCGCTACTCTTTGGCTACAGCAATATTTAGCCATAATAAGCAAAACCTTAATCAAATCAGTGGAGGTTTTCAATGGCAGAGTTCAGCTTCCCTCATTTTAAACGCAAGCTGACAGTTTCCATCAGCTCTGATTCTCAATGCAAGGAACATGGAAAAGGAGCCTTTCTTTTTCTTTCTTTTTTCTTTTTTTTAAGTGGAAAAAAATAAGAAGCTACAAATAACAAGCAATCCTAGCTTTGAAAGCCAACAGTTTACTTAAGAAAAATAAACAAACCAAAGTGATTGAAATCCCCNAAATAGCCAATCCTGTCCTCTAGGCCAGTCCCTCTCTGCATATTTTCTATTTTGATCCCCGTTTTGTTCCTGAGACAGCAGTAATGATTTAGAGTGACATGTTGTTGCTATGGAATCTCATTTCTCTTTGCTTCTAGTCTGTGAAGGACGTGCAAGCTCTTAAACGCCTTCCCATGAGTGATTACTCAAACGCACTGATGTGCCGATGGGATGGGCAGCTGTTCAAACCCAAACTCAAACCAGTGCTGGTCACAGAGTCAAAGGTTGGGGGCTAGAACTGCAGAGCCCATAAAATAGAAACCAGGCAAATGTCTAAGTCATGCCCTGTAACTTTATCTCGAAGGATTTTGATGACTGGAGTAGTACCGCTGGGGCTTGGGGTGATCTTAGTCTGGCATTCACAGTTCTTATGTAGTCCATGTACTGCATAAGAGTACTCAGAACTACTTTTCTTACCTGATTCTCATAAAAAGAAGTATGAAATTCATTCTGTATGAATACCACTTCATCCTGGCCTGACCTGAAAGCACATGTTGGTGTACACAAGGGAAAGACTCTTTCCATTGCCCTGATTTCAAATAGTGATGGTTACCTCAAGGAGGGGTGTGACAGCCCATCCTCTGGAACACAGGTACAGCTTAGACAGACACATTGCTGGTTTTATTCACTATGGTATAGCTAGCACTCCAACTTGGGACCGAATATATAGTAAGCGACCAGTACACACGTTTCAATGACTAACTTGTGTTACAGAAGCACTCGCTCAGTCTGCTTTCCCAGCGACATCAAATATCTTTTCCCAAGAGTGGAGATATTGGGTCTCACATCTTCTGGAACCCCTGAAGCTGTGAAACATTTATTACCTAGAGAACACTCCATTTCATCGATGGAGGCCTCTCATTGTTTCAAAGTTCTATCTTACCTGAAATCACTTAGCTAAAATTGTCTCGTGTCTTCTTGGTTCATTTTTGTTCCTATCAGTAGAGTGGCACCTATTTTCTTCCTCACATTGTTTCAAATACCAATTGAGGGCTCACAATCTCTTTCAGGCCCTAGTGACACAAATCACACTAACCGATACCATCAGGAAAGCATCTTTACTTCTAGAGCAGCTGATTTCTAGGATAGAGTTCAGACCTACCAATTTTAAAGATTGCATGATACTAATAGAGTGATTAGGCTTCGTTATAGTGTGGAAGGTTACTGGACCTTAGGGGGAAGAAAAATATCCATTTAAATTTTGCCTGACATGGGGATTAAGGAATTGAGATTCTCTAGGAATTATATGCTAATTTTTGATCAGGTAAAGACCTTGGAATTGAAATGTTAATTAATTAGTCATACAACTCTTTTTAATTTGACTGTGGACTCTGTGCCATCACTTAACTCCCCTGTAGTGTATTAAAGCTTTATTACTGAACCCTAAGATTTATTGAGTGCCTGTGTCTTGCAAATGTTATTATGCCTAGTTCTTATAACAAACCTTTGAAGACAGCCTCATTAGCATGCTGACTCACAGCACCTGAAACTTAAGTTCACTGGGCAAGGGCAACCCTTCCAACAGCCCAAAGCAGAGCGTCTAGGTTAGGCTTTCTTCTTGGATCCTCTGACACGGAACTGCTCTTAACCTCTGGCAATAACCATAAATACAAAGATTCCTACAGGAGGGAAAAATGCAGATTCCATTCACTTGTGCATCCTTCATGGTTCCTTTCCCCTGGTTGGTGCTCAATACGGTGAACACATGAACACTCTTAGTGGGGTGTTGGCCATGGGTCAGAGCTTGAGCCATAGCGCAATACATTAAGGCTCAGGTTTCCCATCTGTGAAGTGAGGGGAACAGGCTGGATCATCCTGAGTTTCCTCTTCGACTTAAGGAACTATGTTGCTCGTCTGAAAGGAGGATGAATCAGAGTTTAACAGCCGCAGACTAGCAATATGAGATGAGACAACATTCCTTCGTACAGAATGTTCCCTCTGCCGAAAATACCCTCTCCACACTTGCTCATTTGGCAAATGTCCAATGAGCAGCTCAGTTGGCCTCTGAGAAGATGCCCTTGACGTCTCCATCAACACAAATCCTGTCCCCAAACACACACACAGTGATTTCCATCTTACGGCCCCCTGGGTACACTGTGCAGTTCTGAGATTATTTTATTAAGAGCCTCTCTCCCCATCCTCACACTCAAGACTCCAAGCTCCATAAAGACAAAGGTTGCATGCTGTTTCTCTTCAGGCCCTACCTTCCTGCCTTGCACACAAAGCAAATCTCCAATAAATGTTTTTACTTCCCCCAGTGGCTGAATGAACGAGCAGGGCATGCATAGAGGGGCAGGAGGGGGGGGTTGACCTTAATGGTGAATCTATTCCAGAAAACAGGGAGAAATTAAGATTTGTATGATGGAAAGAGGGGGAGCACAGAAAAAGGCATTGAGACCTGGTACCCCAGGCAGTGTGGAGTCCTTGTTCCATTCTGAGGTGGGAAAGGTGACAGGAAGAAAAAAAAAATAAAGATCTGTGCAAACGTCCTCCCCGTTTTTAAAACGGAACGAGAGTAAATGAGCGCCTGTCTTCCTGCACATGCAGCTAATCCATCCATAGCTCAACGCTACATCTGACACTTAGCTGCCCCACACAGGCCAGCAGGTCAGAGCGCCGATGCTCCAGCTCTCCTCTCAGCACGAGACACTGAGGCAGGACTGCAAGTTCTAGGCCAGGGTTTCTCAACCTTTGGGCTGTGACCCTTTGAGGGTCAAATGATCCTTTCACAGGGGTCTCCAAAGGCCATTGGAAAACACAAGATATTTACATTATGGTTCACCACATTAGTAAGATTACAGCAAAATAATTTTATGGTTGGGGTCACCGCGACATGAGGAACTGTATCAAAGGATTGAGGCATCAGGAAGGTTGAGAACCCCTGCTCTAGGCTAACCTGAGATGTGTATGGAGACCTTGATTTAAAACTTCAAAATGAACAATAAAATAATTTTTCTTTTTTTAAATACAGGGTCTTTTAAATAAATTACCAATAGTGTAAACAAGAATCTTAACTAGGAAAGAAAAATCTGTCTGTCTGTTTGTCATTTATATATCTATCTATGCTCCCCAGTGTACCTGCTCACATCCATTAGGAGTTCTTGAATACCATCTTGGTATCACATTGTGTTTGCATTTACTCTAATTATTCACATGAACAGAGACCAAAAACCATGCTCAGATTATTTTAGATTAATACTGATTGAGAAAATACTGATTATTTTAGATTAATAAATTTTGTTAAAGATTGAAAGTCTCTGGTATTTGTCTGTTTTGAATACAGAACGCACATCCTTATTTATAACACACTCATCTTTTGAACCATCTGAAATATAAGATTATCCTAAAATATGTGCATGGCAACAGGATATGTGAATGACTAAAATAGACGTGAATACAAAACCTGCATTCCACTGGGAGCCAGACAGCCATGCCCTGGGCAAGCAGCTTCAGCATTTCCTTAAAAAAGCCAAGGAAGCCTCTTCATTTTGTGCTTTTTGGAAAAACCAGACCTGGAAAACAGTCCAGACTCTTCAGGTTATTGATGAAGAGGCTTTACCTGTGTTTACTAAGTTGATGGGCCCTATTACCAAGTGGTTGCATCATTTTGAAACCTTGGATTCTTCACTTTCATAAGCAGTTTTCGAGTGCAGAATTTTCTCCCTAAGGTGGAGAAGACCACACACACACACACACACACACACTTTCAAGGTGAAGACCTGGGAGAACTTTTCAGTGGTGTTTGGTATTTGCGGTAATTAAACTTGCCGGTGACTAAGTGTAATCTACTAAACGACAGGAGAAGTTGCCGGTAGTGTGTAATGAGCTCATTTGGATCGCCTATGACTCAACATTTATAACTAGGAAAAGGTGAGCTGTTGTCGTGAGTCTAGAGCCTTTCAAGAATTTTCATGGTTGTGCAGCTCAGCAGATGACTTATGAGTTTGTGTGGGAGACAATGCTGTCCTCCCAAGTTGGGCTTCCTTCTGCATATTTATTGCCTTTATCTTTCTAGCTAATCATGAAACACTATTTCTGAAGGAAGTGAAAGTCAACTTCAGTCTCTAGTGCTCCCATTTATATCAAAAGTAAAGGCAGCCAGGGAAGGGCAGCTTCTTTCCTTACAGGCAGAAGCCTTGCTATAATATAAATTTCAGCCAGAGATGGGCTATTACATAATAGGTCTTCCAACCAAGTCCTGGTTGTTAAAATTCTGCACAATTTCATGCTCTTACAGGTGCTTATAAATCTGTAGCTGAACCTGAGCCATGTTACAAAGATCCATCCATTCCTCACTGATGCTGATGTATATCTCAGAGATAACTTATCTTCATTCCTGATTTTGATCTTTCCTGGGTAATGGCTTCCAACTCTCAGGATTTATGTTTCTCTAGTCCCTAGTCCCTTTGAAGGCTGTTAATCTTCCCCCTCTAGCTGTGAGTATAGAGTCGTGAGAAAGACTGTAGGCATTGGGACCAATGGTAGGCATGGTTGTTCGTGAACTAGTTCTGATTTTCCTACGGGGCACAACACATTTCTCCTCCCTGCTCCTTTGAAGGTAGGGATTCGACAGGGTTGGTTTCGGTCTAGGAAGTGTAAGTGGTGGGGAGGCAACTTAAAGACATACAAGCTATTTGCCTCATTGTGTCTCTTTTCGTGTTGAGGAGGCATGGTGATATACTGAGTGTCATAGTCAACGCAGGTCAGAACTTGGAACTTATGTGAAATAATTTGATCTATTCTCTCCCCAACTCCCTTCCCCTCCTCTCTTCTCTTCTCTCCACACCTCTCCACGTGTATGTTTGTCTATGTATGTGTACCTGGGGAGGTTACAGGTGAACCTTGAGTGTCATTCCTCACAGGCCATCCATTCTGATGTTTGAAACAGGGTCTTTCCCTAGGATCTTGCGCTGATTTGGGTGGAAGGCTGTCTGTCTGGTCAGTGAGTTCTAGGGATACCCTATCTCTGCTTCCCCAGCCTTGGAATTACACAGTTGTACCACCATACCCAGCTTTTTTTTTTTTCACATGTGCCCTGGGGCTGGAACTTAGATCCTTAGACTTGCACATCAAGCATTTGACCTACCGAGCCATTTCCATAGCCCCAATTTTCTATTTTTTAAGCCATTAAGACTTGGGACTTAGCTGTTACTGCTACAGAACCTAGCTTATGTTGATTAATGTAGGAATAGACATTCTCGTGTCAGATCCTTAAGCAAACTGCTGAATTTCACATAACGTGAAAGGTAGGAATTCTCAGAAATGTACACCGACCTTTTATTTCCTCTGTCCTCCTCCCTCTCTTTTGCTGTAAGTAAAAAGAAGGTACTTTATGTCAACCGATCATACCTAGATTAAATCCTGGATTACAGTAGATATTTGAATAAATAAATAGAAATATTTAGATGATATATTAACTTTTCACAATTATTTCGTAACATAAATATCATTTTTTTCTCCAATATATTTTTTATCGTATTTTCAAAGGTATGGGTAGATGAGGAGATGGGTTTGACGGATCAGTGATTACACATTTTTTTATGGTAATTTTTAAAAATTCCTACACTTACTTGTTTACTGCGTGTCTATGAATACAGCTGTGTGCCAAAGAGCATGTGTGGAGATCAGAGGATAATTCAAGGAACCCTGCTCTCTCCTTCCACCATGGGAGTTCCAGAAATGAACTTCAACATCAGGTTTGGTGGCAGATATCTTTACTCATGGAGCCATCTCTCAGGTCCTGTATTAGAATTTCACCTCTGGCTTATCAATTGGCCGCCCTCCACAAGCCTGGACTGTATGGGGGAATCTTTAGCCTCTTGAGCTAAGGAAACATGACTCCCTGACATCAGCGAGAAGTCTTTTAGATCATCAACCTCGGCTCTGAGCATCACATTTGAGAAGCGCGTTAACGAGCTAAAATACACACAAGTGCCAGGTGAGAAGGAGCAGGATTAGAGAGTAAAGCAAGATCTTGGGGGAATTGTTACTTAGACTCCACACCTCCAGTTCTGTTGGGAGGCTGCATTCTGGAATTTAGTAGACAAAGTGAGTAAAAATATTGTCAACAGGTAAATTAGAGTCTACGCTGGGACTTTCTAACAAGGAATAGCTTCTCCGTGCCCTTGTTTAGAAATCATGTAGGGAAAATGATCTGAAATACCTAGAAATTTGAGGACAGGATGGGATACAATGGGTTTTTGTCACTCTTGTTTAACAGGATCTTCATTAGCAAAGGCAAAAAGACCAGGAATGTGTAGGAGGAAAAGAAGAACCCAAGCAGAAAGGAGGAGGGAATGGCCAGCAAGGGGTCTGTGGCCAAGTCAGACCTCTTCTGGAAGATCTTGATCTTGTGTCCGGTACCCTAGAACTGAGAGGAGGGACCTGATGCCTGAGGAACCTGATGCCAGAAGAAAATATGTGGGTGTGGTGTCAGGGAACCTGGCTTTGTAGACACAGAGCAAGAAACAATTGGTGAGCGGCAGAAGTTCTTGATTACAAATAAGAAAGCCCAGAACTAAACAAAACAAAACAAAAGTTTTGATGGCTTGTCTGAGATGTTGAGACCAGGACATTCAGGAAAATGATGAGATCTGGCTTTCCTTGTTAGATCTGGATTTGCCAACACAGTATATTTTGTTCCCTGAGCAGCATGTACAAAGTTGTTTAAACAAACACACACATGTGCACCCACCCACACACTCAAAGCAAGTAGTCCAAGGAGTGATTGATGATATAACTTCATTCATTCCAAAATAACTGTAGAATGCCCACAGGATGTAGGGTGGTAACATGCTAGTGAGTGATAAAGCAGCAAAGGCAAAGCCAGAAGCACACACCAAGACTATAGCGCATGATGTAAGTGTGAGATAAAAGTGAAACCTAGAGGATTCTGGGAAAAGGAACCAATCCCAAAGAAGGAAGGGAGAAGTGAGAGACAGGAATGATCAAGAGAGAGGTGACTCACTTTAACTGAGGAGAAGGGGCACAAGCATAGTGAGCCACTCCTTCCTCGGACTTCATTCGGAGGGAAATGGGGGGCAAAATCTAGGGGCTTCTGCAGGGCCCCAGCGTTTGCAGCTGTTCCCTAACTTCCCCTTTGAAAGACATGCTTTAGGGGAAAGGGAGGTGGGAGAGGAGGGAGCAGGGCTGGGAGGACAAGTCCAGGGGCTGTTGCAGCAGCAGCCCCCAGTGAGACAGGGGAAGTGACCAGGCTCTGAGAAGTTGCCATTGAGCTGCTCAAGAATTCTTGGGCCCAAATCACAGAACAAAGTACCCTTGATCCCTTTGTTGATTTGTTTATGGATCCCATTCTTCTGCCAAATACTGAAGTGACATTTACGGTCCGGCATTGAGGGGGCAATGAGGAATAGCTGGGGTTTAGTGGTCTGGTGTTTGTCACATTCCTTTCTGCTCCCAGACTCCCTGAGGTGAATGTTGGTTGTTATTTTGCTGATGCAAGGCTAAGGAGTCTCCATGCTGGAGTGCACCTGGCCCCTCCCGCAGCTCTGGCTGATGTAATAGGTAATTTCTCTCTAGGAGTGTGACCCAAAAGAGTATCCTGTCTCCAGGGAACTCCAGGGAGCTCTCTAGCTCAGTTGGAATCTTGGTATCCAAGGCACAAAGAGGCAAAGCGGGGGGTTCGACACCACACACACACACACACACACACACACACACACAACACATGGGACTGCTTGTCTTTAAAGGCCTGGGTGGGGATTGTTTTATACTTGCTTGAAGCTTGAAGCTCAGAGCTTTTTAGGATCTATTAGCACTGTCCTCTGAGGCACCATTTTTCTTTATCACCCTCAAGAAACACAGAGACACACAGTGCAGTGACTGTCCAAGACAGAAACAGGAAACGGTGTGGTTCTTTTTGCAAAGAAGTAGTGCTGTTGACACCAGTCAGGGAGTGGAGTGATGACTTTGCTGTTCATAGGGACATTTGTCATCTTACTTTCTCATCTCCTTGCCTCTCTCTCCTCCTCTAAGCATGCTCAGGAGACAGCAGCACAGACTTCCTGGATGGGTCTCTGACCCCAAAGAGTCAGGTGAGCCCAGACAAACCCACTTGACCCCTTCTTTCCTTAATCCTGGAACTGATGCCCAGTGATGTTCTAGAGTGTGATAAAAGTCAGTAATGCATCATAGAACACACAGAAGAACAAGACTGGGTGGGAGGAGCAGGAAGCTAGAGAAATAAAGATAACAGGAGGAGGAAGAAAAAGACCTTTCCTCTTAGCCCAATTACTGATCTACCAAGTCTTCTGAAAGGGAAAGAGATGGCTCAGCAGTTAGCAGCATTGCCTGCTCTTCCAAACATCCTGAGCTCAATTCCCAGCAACTACATGGTGGCTCACAACCATCTGTAATGAGATCTGGTGCCCTCTTGAGGAAGAGACCTGGTCAGTCATCCTTATCACCTTAGACCATGAAACCCAATATGGACAAGTTCAACAGAACCACCATATACGGGCTGCCCGTGCATGCTTCAGCATTGCCAGGGCATAAATTTCATTTTCAATGTCAAGTCTTCTAAGATATTAGGCTTCTATAACTGCTTATGGCTATTACTCAAGAAGGGCTACACGGTCCTTAAAAATATGACCAATGTCAACCTTGGATGATGGTGCAGGCCTACAATCCCAGGATTTAGAGCACTCAGAAGGATGAGGCAAGAGGATTGCAACTTTGCAGTCCTCCTAATAAGACCCTACTTTAATAAAAACAAAACATCACCATAACAACAACCAAAGCCCCAAAGAAACGGCACAGGCAACAAAGCATTCCTGAGTCAGATGGACTGAACAGCCAGCCTAAGCTCCTGATGGCTTGGACCTATTCTATTGTCACAGAAGCACAAAGAAAAACTGGGTGGGTGTCCAGTGTTATTGTTCCTCCAGCTAGTCTTCTCTATCACTCACTTGGAGCCCGAAGAGTGTATTTGCTCTTCTTAAGCTTCTCAGTCACCCCAGTATCTTCAAATCTCACTTGGCTTCTGAGCAGCCTTAATCAGAATGGCACAGCTTTCTCTGCTAGATTCCAGGTCACAAGTCACCATTGCCTCTATGAGGACTTCCTGCCTCTCCCATGTCCTATCTCAGTTTCGCTGGATTCTCAGTGTTGGAACTTGAGCCATTTTCTCTCCTTCTCCCACCCTCCTCCATATTTGGTCATGTCATCTTTCTCCCGGTTAGAGTCTAATGACTCACTCTGAAATCCTTATGTCCTGTGGTGACCTCTCTTCTGAACTTAAGACTCTTGTATGGCCACTAGCCTGATAGTATCTCTGATATCTGGGGTATCTCACAGGGAGCCGCCATTCACCCAAACCCGAACCTTCTTCCTTTTCCTCTCCCTGCCATACAAATCCTCCCTGTGTATTTTGAACAGTTTCATCTCCTTCTTTCTCTTTCTCACACCCACCAACAAATTAGGTCAATCCACCCCCTGCCACCATCTCCCTAGGCACCATCATCTTTTCCGCAGATTCCTATGGGGGCTTCTGATTGGGTCCCCCACACTCTGTCCTGCCTCCCCACAAGTTATTCTCCCCTCAGCAACTGAAGTGATTATTGGTTATTAAACTCGCCCAAGGCAGCTCACATCCCTGGATGGCTAAAAATACTCCAATAGGCTTTTCTTGAACTTTGGATGAAACTAAAACTCCTCCCTTTAGTCCTCAAGGTGGCTCTTGTGTATTGCCCTGGTCTCAGCCCATCCCCTATTGTCATTATGACCACTATGGAATTCTATTAGTTTCTGGATGCACCCAGATTTTTCTGAGAGCAGGGGTCTTTGGGCACATCTGGAATGCATCTACGCTCTGCACAAATCTTGAAGTTGCAGTTTTTCACCTCCTCCAAGGAACCTTCTCTGATCAAATGCAAATTATTCCTGCCACTGTTTACCAAGGAATAATGGTTATTTCTTCCATGAATCTAGTTTAATTTTATTTAGTCATCTTCATTTATTTACCTTAATGAGTCTATAAACATTTTATTATTTGCTCCCCTCCTTCTGTCCCTGCCTTTCTCCTTCCCTCTACTTCCCAGCTATTGACGCAAGTCTTTGAATGTGACATGTTCACCACACTGCTGCTAAAAAAGTGTTTACTGCTAACCCCTCTGTGAATATGACCCCAGTCCGCATTATACTGAGTCTGGAAGTCTCACTCGTGTTTTATAGAAAAGAAAAAAGACAATTTGCAGTTGTAAGTTCATTTACCTAAATATGTAGCACCTACAGGTTGAGAAGCTGGGGTTTTGGCCATGAATTGTCAAGATTTGGGTGTGATGGTTTTATTGAGAATGGCCCCCAGAGGCGCAAGTATTTGAAGGCTCCCTCCTCCAGCTGGTGGAACTGTTTGCAGGATTAGGAGGTGTGGCCTTGTGGGAGGAGCCTTGCCACTGGAGGGGTGAGTTTTGAGGTTCCCAAAAGCCCACCCCATTCTCAGTTCTCTCTCTTTTTCTCTGCCTCACACTTGTAAGCCCTCAGCTACTGCTCAGCACTATGCCTGCCTGCTGCTGTGTTCCCTTCCATGATGGTCACGGACTCTAACCTCTAGGCCCAGGAGCCCCAAATTAAATGCTTTCTTTTATATATTTCTTTAACAATGGTGCCTCTTCACTGCAATAGCAAAGTAACTAAGACAGAGAAAGAAAATTAGGGTTTTATTGAAAACCCAGCCATAGTTTGTGATTTTTTTTAAGACCTTGGCATAGGATCTCCAGTCTTTTATATCACCTATTCTAGAGTTTTTGTGTATTTATTGGTCTGGACGAAG
Source organism: Bramus lutescens (assembly GCA_001685075.1). NCBI lineage: Eukaryota > Metazoa > Chordata > Mammalia > Rodentia > Cricetidae > Bramus > Bramus lutescens. Next base: position 133,753 of record LOEQ01000245.1, on the reverse strand, counting down.
CAAGAAGTTAGTTGTCTTGGGATATGAATTCAGCACAGAACTAAGGAAACACTTAAACCTATGTTTTCTTTGCTAGTGTACTGTAATTGCCCCGTGCCAGCTATATATTCCATGGTCTGATTCATATGATTATTGTCTTGCTTCACCCTGCCATATGTATGGTAAAGAGGAGACTCCCCAGACCAGCAGTTGTAACAGTCCTCTGTGACTCGGTTTCCCATAGCGCTGAAGTAAGATCTCAGCAGTATACACATATCCGAGATGACCTGAGCCAAACCACAATTCTGGAAAGATTAGAAGAGAGCCAATCCTCAATTCTTAATAAAAACCCAAGACAGGTTTTACAAAAAATAGAAAAATCCATCTGAAAATTCATGTGGAATCCTAAAGGACCTTGAATGGTCAAAAGAATCTTGGAAAAGAAGAATGAGCATGCATTCTCTCATCTTATGATTTTAAAACTTCAGAAAAATATGATTGCCAAACTAGTGTGACATCAGCGTAAAGGCAGGTGTACAGGCCAATGGAACTACTATGAGCCAAACCCTAGCTTAGGTGGCCACGAGAATTTTCACAAGGGTGTCAAGACTATTTAATAGGAAAGGGAACAATTATTTTTTAAATAAATGGTAGAGCTGGGAAAACTAAACACACACACATGCAAACACACACACATACAAACACGGTGGGGCACACACACACACACACACACACACACACACCAACATGGTGGGAGGTATGCTCTCATCAATTACCATCTACAAATATTAACCTGAAATAGATGCCATAGTTAGATATTAGAGCTAAATATCTTAAAACATTTAAGAGAAACTATATGGGGAAAGCTGAAGAATATGGATTTAGCACTAATATTTTGGGTATGGCATAAAAAGAACAGGCAATAAGAGTTTAAACATAGTTAAGTTTCATGAAACATTTAAACTTTTATGTCTGAGAAGATGGACCAGCAGGAAAAAAAAGCAACCCATGCAATGTGAAAACACTTTGAAATCATGTATCTGACGAGAGCTTACGTGGAGGATCTCTGTGCTTAGCAATAACAAAACAAAACCCCTAACCGAATAACAAGCTTCAAAAGACTTAAACAGTCATTTCTTCAAAAATGTAAAAATGACCAATAGACATGTAGAGAGGTATTTGATATCAACAGGCATGGGGGAAATGCAAGTCAAGTCCGTACTAAGGTATCACTCCATCTCTTTACATTGGGATGGTTAGGAAAAGAATAAGAGGAAGGAAGAGACAAGGAGGAAGAATCAGAAAGAATGAACAAAATAAAGGGTAAAGAATGCAGAGAAAGCAGAGCTCTCACTTTTTCTGGGGAGATAAAATGATGTGCAGTCTTTGCGGAAAAGGGTTCTGGAAACTTCTCAAAAATTTAATGCAGAACCACTATGTGAAGCAGCAGTTCTGCTTCTGGGTATACACTGAGAACTTAAAGCAAAGACTCAAATATATTTATGCACCTATGTTCAGTACAGTGTTATTCTTACTAGACAAAACACACACACACACAAAGAAAAACATTTCTCCATTCATGGATGAATAGATCAAGTAAACATGGCATGCATGACACTATGCAGCCTTAGAAAGGCAAGAAATTGACATGTGCTACACCATGGGTGAACCCTGAAAACATGACATTAAGCGAAACAAGACAGGCATGAAAGGATACATATTGTATGATTCTTCTTACATTATTCCCTACAAGAGGCCTCATGCAAGCAACACATGGTTCGGTGGTTGCCAGGGGCACAGTGGGGGTTGGAGATGGTATGTCACAGGGGAAGAGTTTCAGCTGTGGAAGATGAGCAATTTCTGGGGATGGCTGCTGGTGATACTTGTACCATGTTCATGTACCTAATGCCAAAAGCTCTCCCTGCTAAAATGGCAACAAATTGTTATGTACCCCTTATATTTTACAGCTACAGAAAAGGGAAATGCTAGCTTTCTCTAACTTGATAGTTTCATTTACAGATAAACTCCTGGTAGCAGGTGTTATACCAAGCAGCCTGGACTCCCCCTGCAGGGTCAGGGGCTGCTCTCCTCTCTCAGCTGTCCCTTGGTTATTGCTCACAGCTGAAGGTCACATTCCAGAGGTGGCCCGAGTCTGGCGACTGTTCAATGTGAAGATATTGTAACTAGTTTGGAACCCTTAGAGGGCAGTTTAAGGCCTTCTTATGCCTCCCTATGGCCCTTCTCTCTTTCTGGCCTGTTTTCCTTCCCTTCCTGTGCAGAAGGTGACCCACAAAGCACTCTCCAGTAAGCCCTTTACGTCCTCAGTAAGAAAGAGAGCAGAAGAAAACAGCACTCCTTTCTCAACATATTACTTCAATGGATACCAGAAAAAAATTGTCATAACAACTATGTTAATATATGACAAGTGGGATTTGAAAGGCAGGCTTTGAAGTTGTGCAGCGTGCAAACCATACAGAGAAACCATACTTCTGGTTTGATCCCTGTCTTATTCCTCTGCTTTGGAAGTTCCCAGTACTAGTCATGTGGAATTACCAATGAACACCCAGAATTCCTTAATCAGTGCCTGTCCCAATCTTGAACAGGGAGGGTAGGAGGCCACTTCCACCCCATTCTGCAATAGAGCTCAGAACTGAGAGAAGTGGGAAGCTGGCTGAGGGCTCCCTAGGGGCTTTCGCTTTCCAGATTTATGCGCCCCGTTTTATCACTTGGTCCTAATACTTTCCAGGATCATCCTCAGCACTTTAGACACATTTTTTTTCTATCTTGTTTCAGTTTTGTGTCATTTACTATGCTGCTCTTAAGCTTCTGTGCTTCTGAGAACACATTTTATCTAGGTCATTAAGAAAAAAAAAGCCCTAGGATAGCTATGAACTATGGAATCATATTTGGGGTTTGTGGTGTTTGGAGTAGAAATGATGACCTCCGTAGTAGAAATGATGACCTCCATAAGCTCATGTGTTTGAATGCTTAGTCCATAGAGAGGGGCACTATTAGGAGGTGTGGCTTTGTTGGAGTAGGTGGGGCCTTGTTGGAGGAAGTGTGTCACCTTGTTGGAGGTGGGCTTTGAGTTCTTGTGTGTTAAAGCTAGGCCTAGTGACACAGTCTCCTTCTGCTGCCTGGGGATAAAGATGTAAAACTCTCAGCTCCTTCTCCAGCACCATGTCTGCCTGCGTGCCACCATGTGCTGCCATGATGATAATGGGCTAAATCTCCAAACTGTAAGACAACTCAATTAAATGTTATTTGTTATTTTTTTAAATAAGAGTTGCCATGATGTCTCTTCACAGCAATAGAAACCCTAACTAAGACAGGGGTCTCCTTAACAATAGAAATAGGAAAACCAGGTCTAAATGGAGACACTATACTAGAACCTAGACCAAGTTCATTTATTAAAAACATTCTTGTGTTGAGTTAGTGTATATGGTCACAGAGAGTGTGAGCAGAAATTGGCAACCGATTCAATTTACTTTTCAATTTACTTTATAACCAGAGAACACCATCATCATATGAAAACAGAAGCACAGAGAGATGGGATGTAGGTCAGGTGTCAAACACTTTCCTAGCATGCACAAGACCTTGGTTCCACCACAGCTCTGAAAAATAAGCATGTAAATAATAATAAAGAAAACAAAATCTAGAAACTCCCCCTTCAAGCTTCCTTTTTCCTCAACCTTACCTTCCTTTTTTGTTTTTTTCTTGTTGTTGTTGTTGTACCACATTCTCTGCATCACTGGAACCAGTGCTCCCCTTCTCTGGCTCCTCCTTCTTTCTCATCCTTTTATCCTGAGGATAGAGAAGTCTCTTTTCCTATCTCTACACAAATCTGCTCTCTCAGAGCCCACGAAAGGCCTTCCAAATGGCTAAATCCTAGAAGGTCTTTTAAACTGTTTTATTTTTAACTACATTGAAAGTTTCTGCTTCTTTTAGGTATTTCAGCAATTTTCATTTTCCCTCCTTTTTTTTTCTATTACATTGGCAACTCCTCTGGCACATACCTTAAACCAAGGAACACCCGCATCAACGTCATGTCTCCTGTGTCTGGATGTCACCACTGGAAATCACCTTCTGTGCTGGAGACCCAGAATTTCCAGAGCTGCATCTTTGCTCCTATGCTTACCACCTTGTCTGAATCTCCCTTCTTTTCTCATTTCCTGTCCCTGTCACCAGCAGCTGTTCAACTGCTGACATAGGAAGCTTTGATCTCAAACCTTTCTTTAATTTTTTTTATATGTCTCCTATCCAAAGGACAACTCCTCTGTAACCTGGAACTCCCACGGCTCTCCCCTCCTCTTCCTCTTACTCCCTTTGATACTTATCATGGCTTCTCTACTAGATGTCTAATGATTTATCACCTGTATTCTCCCTAAGAATGCAAGCCCAGCACTACAAACCCTGTGTCTAGAGCAGTTCCTGGCATTTACCTGATACTCAGCAGATAGCTATGGAACAAAAAGGAAAGGGACTTGTTTCTTCTTCTACCTCAGATCTACTCTTGGGAACATTTTGAAATTCTGTTGTTTGCTTCTTGGAAGTCTCTTTCTTTTCCTGCTACACTGTCAGGAACTAGAACCTCCCAGTTCCAACACTGACCTGGCTCTCTGGGGGGACCTCTTTCTGTGGCTGTCTTCTCAGATGATACAAGTAAATCTCCCTTCCTACACATAGTCTTAATGTCTCCTTCCTCTACATGGACCCTAAGGGCACTGAGAGCTGCTTACTGATGTGTGCCTAACAGCCTAAACACTATCTATCTATCTATCTATCTATCTATCTATCTATCTATCTATCTAT
>LOEQ01000245.1:89542-116196 GCA_001685075.1 Bramus lutescens | reverse complement strand
CACCACCACCATGAAGCCATCTGCAGCAGAGAGAGCATAGCATTAGAAGGTACAGGGTAGAGACTTAGTGGACTTCGAGGGAGGGGAGAAGAAATAACAGCGAGACTACCTACTGTCTTCTATTGCTATTGAAGAGACACCATGACCATGGAAACTCTTATAAAGGAAAACATTTAATTGGGCCTGGCTTACAATTTCAGAGGATTAGTCCATTATCATCATGGTGGGGAGCTTGGTGGTATGCAGGCAGACCAAGGTTCTGGAGAATGAGTTGAGAGTTCTACATCTTGATCTCCAGGCACTAGAAGAAAACTGTGTCACTAGGTGTGGCTTGAACATATATGAGTCCTCAAAGCCCTCCTCCACAGTGACACATATTCTCCAACAAGGCCGCACCTCCTAATAGTACCTACCATACTCCCTATGGGCCAAGCATTCAGACACAAGAGTCTATGGGGGCCATTCCTACTTAAACCCACCACAACTAGTTACCCAACTACTCAGCCACCTGTAGGGGAGGGAGTGGAGAGCAAGAAAGGAGGAAGGAGGGGAGAAAGGGAAGAAAGGGAACAAAGCTGTATGGCCACCTGACCCCAGAAAGCTTATCTGTTTAGAAGGAAAAAGACAACTGGCAATACTAGGAAGCATCCAAAGCAAAATACATAAGACTCAAACACATCACTAGCAAGATGCAGATTGCCTTGGAACTAGGGGTGGTTGGAAAGCTCTTCCCAATACTTGAGGGGAATTTTGAAGGAGGGTTCGGGTGGAGGAAAGTAGGTGAGGCAGACTGGTTTGGGAGGTATCAGTACCGAGCCCAGCTAAGGAGGTGATAAAAACAGAGGTGGCAGGAGTCTTATTTTTTGATTTCAGTACACAGAAAACATGATGAAGCACAATCAGTGCTCTGTAGATTCTTTCTCCTACCCAGAGGTATTGATGTAATATTTAGCATCCAGAATGATGTCCTGTCTATAATTCAGAAAATCATATCTAACAATCTGGAGGGAACCAGATCTTAGTGGTATGACCTAAAAGGCTTGATGATTCCCACGATGTGAAAGAAGGGTGAGGAGGTGGTGGGGATGATTATTATTTAGAGATATGATCCCAATTTAGTAAAATAACAAAAATATCTCATTCATTTATTCTCTCATCAAAACTGGAAGAGGAGAGCTTACATTTCATAGTGCATGGGTTTTCTGTAATAAGAATCTAGTACTTTGTGTTCAGCTGTAGAGCAAACAACGCTGTGAAAAGGAGGGCAGAAAATCTCAGGTGCCCGAGAGTGTGTGGAAGTTGAGACCCAAGCAGAATGTTACTTGTTTTAGAGGAGCACAGTGACCTTAAAGTTGCTTTAGTTGAGCAGAGAAGTCCAAGGTCTTTCGAATCAAAGACTAAGGAATAGATGATATCCAAGGCACTTGACAAGAAAGGACATGGGGGATGCTAAAGGGAGCAAAGATGTCACATTGTGTCATTGTCCTTTGACTGACTGTGCGCCAAGACAAAAGAGCCAGAAAGGGAAAAAGTTGCTGAAAAACCTTTGCAAGGGACAAAGGGACTGGTCTGGATGTTTGAAAATGTTCACAGTCAGGGATTCCCATAGCTGCTGCTGTTGATAATATTAGACAAAGATTTCTAGATAATGTCGCTCTGTCTTCTTGTATAAGCATCTCTGATAACAATAACCATTATTTTCATCATTTTATTATGTATAAGAGTGGTTTTGCCTCCATGTATGTGTGTGCACCATGAATGTATTGATGCCACAGAGGTCAGAGGAGGGTGTTGGATCCCATGGGACTGGTGTTACTGTCAATTGGGAACTGCGATGCAAATCAAAGTCCTCTATAAGAGCAGCAAGTGCTCTTAACCACTGAGTCACACAACCTTTATTTCTCTGCCTCTAACAAGCCTTCATGACTGTGCATAGCAAGTTTTTACATTCCCCTTTTATTTCTTATTCATTTATTTGTTTATTTATTTGAGACAAGGTCCTATTATGTAATCCAGGCTGGCCTCAAACTCGTGATCCTCCTGCCTCCGACTCACTAGGACTGGATTACAGCCCTGAGCCTCTGTGCCTAGCTTTAGTAGAATGTTGTGATTTCTGCTGATTGGATGTCTTGTTTTTCACATCAGATCATCAAAGGAGTGGCAACAGTTGTGATTGGCAATTCTTTCCAATTTAATAAAAAGATCACATTCACTTCAGAGTGTTTACTTGGCTTAGAAGAGATGGTGTCAAACATGAGTTAAGCTGAAGTTACCCTACCAGGATTACATTTAGGTGGCAACCTGGTAGCCTTCAGGATCTGTTAGCCAGTGCAGGGTCCTTCTTTTGGGCAGAGACCATGGGTCTTTAGCTTCAATCCTTCATTTCAGACTGTGGTTCTTTCCCTTTCTATGACCCCAGGCATTAGTTAATCCTTCTGACACTTGGTTTATTTATATGTGAGGGAGTGATAATAATACCTGCCTAATAGGGTTATTGTGAGGAGGAAGTGAGCTAATTCATATAACTGTCTGGTACATAGTGAGCTTGGTAATTTTTCGTCTTCCTTCCTTTTTGTTGAAGTTCCCAGTGAAGGACTATGCAATTAGTGTTGGGTTTAGATATTGATTATAATTAAAATCACATTTTTCTCATTTAGTTTTTATTTACTGGGGTCTCAGGATCACCATGAGTTGTAGTTGAGGTAGATATACCATGGTGGATTGTATCACTGTTTTATCTCCTGTGCATGCAAACTCTAGTTGATTTTGACTTTGAGAAAAGTAGAATTTTAGAAATCAAAGGCTGGGGAGATGGCTTAATCAATAGGTGAAGTGCTTGCTGTGTGAAAAGAAGCAGAGTCCCGATCCTCACCAGCCATGTGAAAGCTGGGCATGACTGCCTGTACCTGTGGGTCCAGTGCTGAAGGCACGGAGGACAAAGAATCAGGAAGGTTACTGCTGTCTCCTGGCCATGAGCCTAGACAGAAAATGGCACTCACCAGATTTGGTCAGAAACCCTATCTCAAGGATCAAGTTGGAGAGTGATAGAGAACACCCTGAATCCTCTTCTTGTCTCCTCATGTGCATGTATCAGTGTATACACACATGTGTACAACACACATAACATGCACAACCATATTGGTGTGTGTATATTTTTCATACTATTTGAATAGACTTAATATCAAATTTGCTGTGTTGGTGGAGCCATAAAACTTAGGATGTTTAAATAATGTTAACTGCTAAAGATCATATTGGTGACACTTCATTAGTCTGGAAGTCATTTGTCTGGCATGGCAACCTTACTTCTTTGGAAGACGAAGGATGAATTGCCAAAATAGATGTCCCAAAGTTCAGGAATTAAATTGTATGCACTGGTCCCACAGGGAAGCTTTTAAATCTTTACTCAGAGAGTCAATCTATTCTTAATCAATTTCCTAGCTTCCATTTCATCATAAGGGCTCTAAGGTTTGAATTTGAATCAAAGGACTTGACAGTTAGGGATATGCACACTGTTGGTAAAAAGATGTTATAGCTTGGCAAAAGAAAGGATAAAAAAGTAGGAAAATCAGACCACAGAAGAAAAAAAAGTAAAAAATGAAAGACCCCACCCATCACAGAATGCCAAAGGAGTGCCTATAACAAAACATAGTATGAACTGATAGGTGTTCAGCAAAGTATAGTACAAATAGGTATTCACAATATAGTGCAGTCGGAAGAGACAGTTATGGTTTGTTATAAGGAGCAGGTGTCAGTCACATGGGTGCAGTCATTTGGATATGTGCCTTCAGTCTTTAGCTGTGTGTAAGATGTTCACAGGGGTATGCATGAGTTCAAGCTTCTGTACAGTTGGAAAAGCAGAGCAAATCTAGTCTGGAATACCGATGTCTTCATGAACTACAAATTGGGGAAAAAAGAGACAGTAAAATTAAACCTGCTCACCTGAAAATTCACCTGTGATACAGATATACTTGAATCTCCAAGGATTTGGGACACTTGTTAGTTCACATTCATTATCCCAGAGGTACTTTGCTGTACAGCAATTTCTCAGCTTGGTTTGAAGTATAGCAGTAGGAGAAAATGAATGTCCTTGTTAGTTTTCTTGTCAGTTTGATACAACTTAGTGTCACCCAGGAAGAGGGAACCTTAATTGAGGACGTACTTATATCAGGTTGGTTTGGAGGTAAGTCTATGGAGAATTTTCTTGATGTGGGAAGGCCCAGATCACTCTGGGCAGTGTTATCCCTGGACAGGTTATCCCAGGAGGTCTAAAAAAGGTAGCTAAACCTGTACCCGAGAGCAAACTATGTAAGTAGTGTTCCTCCATGACCTCTGTCTCAGTTCCTGCCTCAGTTCTCTACCTTGACTTCCTACCATTACTTCCCTCAATGATGGATTCCAATCAGGCTGTGTAAGCCAAGTAACCTTTTTCCTCCTCAAGCTGATTTTGGTCATGGTGTTCACCACAGGAATAGAAGGCAAACTTGGTTAGTGGGTCAGCCAAGTCTTCTCTGCTGAGATAAAGTACATTTTAGATGAAAAGCACCAATCTGGTCATTATTTGGAATTGCTTAGCTTGTGCTATTTTCCTTCTTTATTGAAATTAATTTCATTTTGTCTTTTATCAAAGTGACATGACTGCAAAGAACTTGAATAGTTCTAGAAGATCTGGAATAAAATACAGTAGACCTGTGTCCTAGCCCCCTCTGCCCTCCTCTGCTCTCCCATCCATTATTTTGACTCACCCGAAGCATCCACTTGCTCCATTTCTTGCCTCCGTATTTATAGTTTATTAATCTTCCTATTAAAGTATTTTACCTTTTTCCTGTCAGGTATTAGTGCTCACATGCCACATTTCTACCTCCTCCCTTTCCCTGTGTCTCCCAGAATACCTCTTTTTGGTTAAACCAACGTAAGACCACATAAACGGTATCACACTGGAGCCTTGAATAATGCCATGCTTTTTGCCTCATTTGTTATATAATTTTATGCATGTCTGGGAATTTGCAATGGGTTCAGTTTTCTTTGGTTATTTTTCTATGTGTCTGTTACTAGATATCCTCAAGTTTGTGGTCTGTAGCCAAAATCTCTTCTTGAGACATTCAAATATGCTTTCTTACTGTTGCCTTCTGGGGTTATGTCCTCGACTCCTTCTTCAAGTTGTTGCTTTTTATAGGCTTCCTGTAGTTAGTTTAGATTTACCTGGTATACAGTTTTCTAGTTTGGGCCTTGTTTTTCCTGTGGACTTTGAAGGTGTGGCTTCATGTTTTGAATGTTCCGTGTTGTACTGGCGAAGTCCATGGCCATCCTGGCTCCTATTTTTTAACTTGATACTTCTCTACATTTTCTCTGGCAAAATTGAGGATCTTCTCTTTGCCTACTCTGTTCTGTGACTTTTCAATCATGGGATTTTATGTAGGTTGACTTTTATATTGGGATTGTTCTTGTGGATTATTTTAATCTGGATATTGATGTCCTCAGTCCTGTGAGGTGTTTCTAGATTGTTACTTCAGATTTTCTTTGTTTCTTTTATTCTTTTTTCAGAAGTTAGATTAATTATCTAATTTTTCTTAATACTATTTTCCTTGTTGTATTTTTTTATTACATTTTCCTGTGCTTCCTGAGATTTTTTTTTCTGGAACTTTCTATTCTGCTAACCTTTTTGATTTCTAGGAGCTCTTTGCTGTTGTGGGAATGTCTCCCACATTGTTGCAGAACTGTACCATTTATATGGCAGAGGGTTGGGAGACTTTGCTTTCTATATCATCTTTTTGTCCTCCAAGCTCATTTTTATTATACTTTAGTGTCCCCTTTCATGTTTCATTTATCATTTCATTCATCAAATGATAATAATCCTTGGCTGTGATTAGGAGTCAGACCCCGAAAGGATGCAAAGAGCCATGTGGGTAGGCTTGGGCTGTAGGGTGACGGTGCAGAGGCCTCTGGGAAGTTAGATGGGGAATGTCCTCTCTACTCATTTGTACATATGTTTCCTCTTGTCCTACTTGGTTTAAGAAATTCCAGCAGTCAGATTCCTGTCTTTCTCTGAGTGGAAGAAATGGCTTGGGTGTATTTTCTTTCAGGATTCCAGTTAGTCCCCTATTTGAGAAATAGCACCTTTGCCCTAATTAATGCTTCTTAGCTCCTCTGGTGTAGCTTCCTCGTCAATTGAAATGCAGACTTCTATTGAGATAGGAAAGATGCTTGGCTGCTACCTTCTGAAACTTACAAGTAAGTGTGTGTGTGTGTGTGTGTGTGTGTGTGTATGTGTTTTCATGGGTATGCACATTTGGGAGGTTGAAGTTAGAGGAAAGAGAAACTTCTAGCAGCCTGCGTAGGTTCCTAATCACTACCAGCCAATGCAGGCTTTTGAAATCTTTTGTCCCACACATTTTAGTGTAGATTTGTTGAGATGTAAAGAAGCCGGAAAAGTTCTTAAAACAAAAGATAGATGTCTGGGGGTACATCAAAGTCAGAAACCCTAAGAGAGGTTCGTGAAGGCAGTTTAAAGGGATTCTCAGTTCAAAGTGTAAAGGCCAGCCATAGGCTTTTGAGGAACTTTTATGAACGTAAAGTTCTCCGATGACTTCAGAGTGTCCCGAAAGTCAACTGTTCTTGGATATAAACCCCTGGGCTTGGCAGCAGTGCTGTGAACCAGGAGAGCAAGTTCATGTCTGTGCATACAAATGGCCTTCTCTAAGACTTACTAGGCAGTAGTAGGTTTACTAGAGACTTTCTCTTGACCTAGTATGACTGGAATAGCTCCTGTGCTCCACGAAGCTATCCTGGGAGTTGGAGGTAAAAGGGGAGGGTACCTAGTAAGTTCGTGAAGGCCCCAGACCATATCCTATAGAGCTTTTGATTACATTGTGGTATCTGTTCCGATGGAAAGAAAATGAAACTTTGAAGTGTCAGGAAAAGATAATTAACATTCCCTTGCTCACCTCTCAGATTATCTTTTCCTTTTGTGCTTTGAGCTTCGAGTTACTCATAATGTCTAATTTTTATTTTTACAATCCGTCTGTTTCAAGTGGAGCAAAGAGGAAGGGGGTTGGTGTGTTGTGTTCTTTGTAGATAACAGAGTGAGAGTAAGTTGGTTAGCTGTCCTAGATTAGGATTGGAGGTCATTTTGAGCTAAATTGGCTTTGAAATCAGAATTTAAATTGCCAGTCAGACTTAATTAAGATAACTGGGCATGAAGGCTACCCTTCTTTTTCCTCCAGTCTCACGAAAAGAATGCTTCTATTGTTTGTACTTCTTTATAGCCAAACTATACTCTAAGTATTAATTTTTGAGGAAAATGTTTTACATGGTAATTGACATAAGAATTTAAAAGTGTTTTGTATGTAAATAAGAAACCCAAATAATCATTTATTTGATTTTCTAAGGAGTATTTTGAGTAAGTCCTTATACAGTCACTGGGAGGCAGAGCAATACATTGCTCTAAATAGCTCTTTTCTGCCGTGTACAGTGTTAAGAGTTAAGACATCTCAGTTACTTTACTCAACCTTAATAGTATGTGTGGGGGTGGAGCTTGCTTAAGGAAGCATAAATTTTAAATTCTGTCGACTACTTACTACTCATCTATGCTTCTGTTTTAACATTAGAGCCATTTATTTATTGTGGTGTGTGTGTGTGTGTGTGTGTGTGTGTGTGTGCATGTGCACACATGTGTGGGGTGGGCATGTACATGCGTGCCTATATGGAGGTCAGAGGACAACTCATGAGAATTGATTTTCTCTCTCTGTCATGTGGGTTCTGGGGCTTGAACTCGGGTAGTCAGGCTTGGTAAACTTGCTGAGCCATGCTGGCAGTCCTATTCATGCATTTGCAATTGCTAAACCTTTTGTTTGTGATAAACAGGTTAAACTTGTACAATGTTAACTAGCTTGGCATAATAGACTTACAGTAACATTGCTAATTTACTTTTCATCTTTTATAGACTAAAACAAATTAATTAGCACTTTTATCTTTTTGGCAATAAATTTTAACTTCAGATTGAAAGGTGCCAAGAAAGAGACGAAATCTAATCTAGAGGTGAATCTGGTAGTGTTGACCATGCACTTGGTGGCCTGTGGAGAGGAGACTGTAGGAGATGGACAGAGCTTCACAAGGAAGCAAACGTGTCTTGACGACTTTGTGGATGCCCTTGAACTGATGCTAACCTCCCTCTTGAGCATATGCAGATCTCTTCGGTAGATAGAGTCCCATATCCTGGGATTTGGAACTGCCAGTATGGGCATGATGGTTTTGACATTGGCGGTGATTGGTATTGATCCAAATATAATTTTGGAACAACTTCACTGAAATTCAGTTTGAAGTGGTAAGTTATATCTTCCTCTTGTATATGAAAACTGTATCTACAGTTTTTACAACAAAACCCATAAATTCAAATCTTGATGCTTAATATATTGATTTAAAAAACCCTCATATCTAAAATAAGACATTTGAGTTGTTGATCATTTTTTTGTTTAAAACAGTAATTGGAAATGTCAGGTAACTGGGTGATTGGGTTTTCTTCGTGGGGCACCTGAAGGGGAGTCAAATGATAAGGCAGACAGAACTTTTATTATGGATCATGCCTGAAAGGTTTTAATGATCGTGTCTGATGGGTTTGAATTTATTTCTAGACTCTGGGATTGAGGAGATGGTTCAGAGGGTAAAGCGCTGCAGCATAAATGTAAGGACCAATCCTGAGTACCCTATCCCTAACACAGTTCCAATCCCCAGTATTCAAATAAAGGCCAGACTTGGTGGTTCATGTCTGCAATTCATATACTCCTAAGGTGACTTGGGAGGTGGAAACAGGAGAATCCCCAGAAACTCAGAGGCCTTTGACCTCCACATGTACTTGCTCACAGTCAGGAGTGTACACAAACACACACAAACACACACACACATATGCACACACCACACACACACACACACATGCAAACACCACACACCACATTCCCACTGCAATGGTTTGAATGAAAATGCTCTCATAGGCTCATAGGGAGTGGTGCTACTTGAGAGGGAGTAGGAGGTATGGTCTTCTTGGAGTAGGTGTGGACTTGTTGGAGGAAGTGTGTCACTGGGGGTGGCTTTGGGGTTTCAAATGCTCAGGCCAGACCCAGTGTCTCTCTCTTCCTGCCGTCTGCTGATCTGGATGTAGAACTCCCAGATACCTCTCCAGCACTATGTCTGCCGGCACACTACTGTACTTACCACCATGATCACAACAGACTGAAACTCTGAACCTGTAAGCCAGCCCTAATTAAATGCTTTTCTTCATAAGAATTGCCATGGTCACAGTGTCTCTTCACATCAATAGAAACCCTAAGAAAGGCAGAAGTTGGTCCCAGGGACTGAAGTGTTGCTGTGATAGGCCTGACTGTGCCTTTGTTTGGAGGAATTTGCACTTTGGAACTTTGGACTAGGAAAGCAATTGAATGCTTTAAGTGGGACTTAATAAAAGATCGTGGTGCTGCGATCTGAACTGTGCAGGTACCGCTCACGAAGTTTCCGAGGGGAAGAATATTAGTATTGACCGAGAGACCATTCTTGTGGTATTTTGGTGAAAAATGTAACAGCTTTCCACCCTTTTCCAAAAAAATCTGCCTGGGGCTAGATTGAAGAGTTATGAATTAACAGCTTTGACAGAGGAGATTTTCAGGTAGTCTAATATTGGATGCGTTGTTTGGTGATGGTGGCCATGCTTATGTGGATTTGTGATGAAGAGGAGCAAGTTAAACAAGAAAAACTAAAGAATGTGCAGTTTGTGGAGAAAAGGAGCACCAGGAAGTATAATGGAGTCAAGTCTCAAGGAGATAAAAAGTTTAAAGAGAAATCTGAGGATAAATAGAATAAAGGGAGTGATGAACTCAAGGCAAGACCTCACCCAGCCAAGCTTCCAACTTGTGAAAAGGAATTAAAGAAAAGCTTAGGGCTAAGCATGGTGACTCATGCCTTGCCTTCAACCCCAGCACTCAGGAGGCAGAGGCAGGGGGATCACTGAGTTCAAGGTCTGCCTGGTCCTCAGAGCAAATGCCAGGACAGCCAAGTTCATTCAGTGAAGGAAATCACAGAAAACTGATGCAGATGTAAGTGAACTAGGGGCCATGCTCTAGCCCCGGTAGGCAGCAGAACTTGGCTGGCAGTTTTGGACACATGGTTCTGGTTGTAGAGTCAAGGATACAGGAAAGGGCTTATGGAATCTCTCTTAGGATCATGGTGTCTTTTCACAGTAATAGAAACCCTGACTAAGATACTCTCCTTTCAAGGTTTTTAAAAAAAAATCTGGTAAAATAATACATAAAATTTGTGACTAAAAATTATCTTTAATAAGTGTATATGTATGTGATTTTTGCATGGATATTTAATATTATTTATGATATTGCTTTATTGAACAAGTTTTATTCATTTATTTCCTTTAAAATAGTCTTATATTGAATATAATAACTGGAAAAGTCACACGTTTTACAAAGGTATATAACGTAGGTGGATTATTATTAAAAAGTAATTTATTTCTTAGTTTCATTTTGGTATTTACAGTAAGTCATACCAGTAGCAGATTTTTCCCCCCAAAAGTTTATGTCAGGTAGATTATTTCCTATTTAAAAGTGAATTCAATTCCAGGGGGATAAGATGAGGTATAACTGAATCTTGTTCCATGCAAACGAGTCTCCTAGATTTGGGGCAGAAAATTAATACATGTGACCCAATAGTTGACCATAGTTTTAAATGTACACAAAAGGTTTAAAAATCTAAGTTGCCATTGTTTACAAAATATTGGCAAATTAGAGCTAAAACGCCTGGCATTATTGTGTGATTCTCTGTTTAAAAATAAACAGAGGAAATAATTGTGGAAAGAAACCTCTGGGTTTAGAAAAGCTTGTTGGTGGCTCTTCACATCCTACTAAAAAAGCAGGCGGTCTTTGAATATTAATCATGCTGTGAAAGGAAGCTTGCTTTATTTGCATTGTGCAAGCATTAAGAAGTCCAATAGTATGCCTGAGGAAAAAAATGGGGGGATTGTAATTGTTGTTCTCAAAAGAGTTTTTATCCCATTCAAGTGGAAAGGCTGAATGCTGGAGAATTAGTGCAGTGTTTGGTGGAAGAAGAGTCCCTTTTGGCTGCTGTGTTTTATGCTGTGCAGTCCCGGTGTACCAGGATCCAGGACTCTGGGGTGGAGACCAAAGGGAATCCTGCTTTTCTGATGCAGTTTCTCTGTTTTAGATCTCCGTACTTTTGTAAGCAGTTTTTCCTTCTGCATCTGCAAAGAGAAGGAAAATTTGACAATAGGCACGATATTGGGGATTCCAGATCAATCAAACGGTAACCACGAAATAGGAACGAACCTTAAGTGGCTGCTGTTGAAGAGCGGGGATATGGGACGGAAGGAGACATAGTATGAAATTATGTAAATTATGTGTAAGTATTTCTGTAGAAAAATGTGATCTGTTTAATGTCTTGCAGATGTAATTTGCTCCCCAAATTGATTTTAAATGATATATTTGAAAGTCTCCTAATAACAATGGCATCATTTTCGCACCATTGTGTTTTAGGACTCATTGGCTGAGTGTAAACAGAAATGCTCTTGATACAATGGAGGCATCCCTTAAGGTTTCATAGGCAAACTATTTTAACACCTTTCTCCCCCTCTGTTCAGCACACCCCAGGTATCCCTTCGATGCTCTAGCTCATCTGGTTGGCATTGTGGTTCCTGAAGCTCACCAGGTGCATTAAGTATTTCAGATGTTTAATGCAATGTATGTGGTTTTAGGGGTTTTTTTTTGAAATATTTTGCACAGATTGTGACATTTCCAATTAGATTTGAATTTTAGAAAGGGGAAAGTGTGCTATCTCCTGCATACACAGATTTTGACAAAAAAAATTGTATATCGTCATAGAGACAAAGCTCATTGCCCTAAATGATTTTGTTAAAATACCAGAGGATAGTTGGCAGACTCCAAAGGTCATATACATCATATGCATGTTTTACTAAAAACATCCCGCTTTATGGATGTTTGACTATCCATGAAGCTACTTGTTATTGGCCTCTTTCATATCATGCCACTCCGGGTATTTGGAAGTAGAACACAGCTCCCTTAGGTGATGTCATTTCTCTTTTACTTGAATTGCTTTCTATGATATGAAAAGGCATGAGAGCATTTCCACACTCATATAAAGTATTCAATAAAATGGAACACCTTTCATGATTTAAAACATGAGCCAAAGTACCTCTTCTACCAGAGGAGTGTACCTCCTCCACCAGAGCTTCCTTGAAAAGCTCAGAGTAAACGTCTAAATGACCAGAGACACCGAGGGCCAGAAGAAGCTTGCTTCAACAATAAGGACACAGCAAGTCAAATCCATGTGAGATACTATTTCACACCATCTAGGATGGCAATAATGAAAAAAGACTACAAGCTTGAACAGTGGTGTGGAAACATCAGGACCGCTACACACCACTGTTAGGGAAGAAAGTGGTATGCCTCTTTGGAGCACTGTCTGGCGGTCACTAAGCAGAGTTACCATTGTGACTCATCAGTTTTACTCCATTAGAGGTTAATACGTGTTCATGCAAAAACTTGTCCAGTAATTATAATGCAACTTTATTAACCATAACCAAAAATACAAACAACCTAAAGGTCCTTCAACTCATGAATATGTTATAGCTACACAATGGAATATTATTAGAAATAAAAAGGAATGAAATAATGATATGTGTCACAACTTTGATGAGTCTTGACTCTTCCTTGATGTCATGTAAGATCATTAATTGTATTAGCATTTATTTGCTTGCAACTTTGAAGTTTATTTTCATCCTAGTGCTTGTTAATATTTATCCATAATTCTTAATAATGTTCAGCTTATGTGCATGACATCTTTATGGGAATAGTTAAGATAATTTTATTTATATTTATGGACTACAAGCATGCTATGATTACTCATGGCACACATGAACAAATAGCCAGTTCTTCAAAATGTCTCTGTCTTTCAGAAGAAGGAAAGCATGTTTTTAATCAATGTTTCTTGACTGGGGTATATTTCTACGTTACTTTGTGGAGCTGTTGGAGTATCACAACATACAAGAGAGAATCAGCCATTATCATAGTTTGAGTTTTTACCGTGGGCCTCACACATGCCATGCAAGCCTACTGCCAGGCAGTCTTATACTCAGCCCTCTCTCACCTTTTGTTTTAAGACCCAGGCTAACCTTGACTCACGCTATAGTTCAAGCAGGCCTTGAACTTGTGATCTTCCTACCTCAGCCTCCTGAGTAGCTGGGATTGTGGGCCTGCCTCAGAAGGCTGATCCTCAATGTATCTGGAGGTGCATGCAGTAGAGGTTTAGTCTCTAGCTTGGATGTATTGGGAGGTGGCCAGAAATTCAAGAGGCAAGGCTTCCTGGGAGATCTTTGGGTCATGGGGCATGCCCTTATAGGACACTAGAATTCTGTTTCATTTTTCTTTGTCTCTCACTTCTTAGCCAGGAGATGAATGGTTTCATTCTGCTGCATGCTTCTGTCATGGTGTGCCGTCTTCTTTTAGAGGTCTAAAGCCAGTGAATCTGCCTGATGGTAGACTGTGCCCTCTAAAACTATACCCAAATAAACCTTTTTTCCTTATGAATTATTTGTCACGATAGCAAGTTCACTGACATGTATCGCTTACATGCTGATGGCTTCATGGTAGAACAATAGTACAGACTTATTCCGTGGACATTGATTACTGATAGTGTCCCCTTACCTCTGCCACTTCCATACTTTAAAGTTTGGTGTCCATTCTCTGTATAAAGCCAAACAAAAAAGGAAGAATAAATTTCCCAGGATTTGACAGTCTTTTGCAATTCCCAAGAGAGAGCTGTTCATTTGTTTTTAGTGTCATTCATCCCAAATGTGTACTCAATCTATGTGGTTGCGTTTTGTAAGAGACTAAGTTGGATTGAAAATGTTTTTCTTGGCATGTGAAACAAATTCAGTGATCTGAATAAAGTATAGATTACCTAATACTGTAGTGATGAACACAAAAATGGTTAAAAGCCTTGTGGGTGGCATTTATTAGGTTTGACAAACCCTGGGTTGCTTTTTCTAGGATACCAGAAAGAGAATTTTCAACGGGCCCGTTGCTTCTCTAAAATCGGAAGAATACATCCTTCGTGGCCATGAGCTAACTGAGGGCTGTAGATAGATGGTTTGTGGATTTTATTCTGCCAGAATACTCTCTAAAACAGGTGCATTCTGCCGTTGCCACACTCAGAATCCTTTGAGGATACACAAGAAGGTCTATAAGCCTCCTAGAGTTAAGAAATCTGAAGGATGTCTCGGAACTTTGACTTACTAAACTTGCTTCTTTAAAACAACCGTTGCAAACATCTCAGATGAGAATCAGTCTTTAAAAACAAAACATGTTAGATGTACAGACAGAAATGAAGATTATGCTGTTATGAAATCGGCTCCCACTCTCTCATCTTCTAGAGTGATTTAATGTTGTAAAAGAGATCAGTGAGGTTTTATGTCTTTTCAGACATACTTATTTTATGATGCAGGCTACTCAAAACTTGCAATAAGATTCCCCACCACTACCGAAAAGTTTTGTAACTTTTAATTGGGAATTGGGTCAAATCTTCCTGTTGAAATACTGTGTATGGTAGATCTCTTGAGGTCCAACATGATGAAAAGTCCTAATATCTTCTATGATGGTTAGCATACTTCTTGAACATAGATCCCCAGGCCAGTGCCCAGCTGACTCTGTCTTATTGGGAGATCCTCCCTGGTAGCTTTCATTCTTGGACTGTGTGTTTTTACGCCTTTGAGGAATATGAAGGAGGAGCAGAGGTTGTGGAATGGAGTTGTAAAGAAGGTGCCAGCTAGTAATGTGTGTGCATCAGTGAGTCAGCAAGAACTGAGAGCGTTGGAAGGTGAACTGCCGGTGCCCCTGCTCATTAAGTGAGGAAGTTGGGGGGTCAGGGGAATGCCTTGAGGAGAGTGTGCTTTTGGAAACTAGATATATTGCCCTTCCCTGGGAAGTTGGGCGAGACTAGAGTCTGGAAGTGGAGCTGCTTTGGAGGCTGTGTGAGGTAATTAGATTTGAATTCTGATTTTAAGAATCGAAGGACTTAAGCAAGAGGTCGTGCAGGGATGGGAGGGGCTCTCTGCTGTGCCTGAGGACCTTCATGACCAGGAAACCCACACTGTGGAAGGAGAGATTGACTTTCTCAGTTTTTTTTCTGATCCCTACAAGAGACCCTACAAGAGGTTGGTGAGCTTGGTGATGGAGCTGGATGGTTCTGGAGCAGAACAAAGAACAGGCAGGATTTACACGGTCTCAGGAATAGTGAATGTCACTAGTCACAGAAAACGGGTACAAGGAAGAGAGGAACTTTTTGCTTTTTCAGAAGACTTTATCTTGGCCTGGGGAGAAGGTGACCTTGAGATTAAAGTGAACTGGGCAGGATGAACAGCCTAGTAGACGTCTGGAGACGGACTTCAGTTCTTCCATGAGCTGAGTTAGCGGCAGGCCTGCAGTCATTAAAGCAGGAGATCGCTCTCTGAGGGTAAGTCTTTCTGGATAAAGCAGTGTGAAGAATCAACTGCAGATCATGTCCCGACACTCACCTTCTGGAGATGGGCACTTTTTATGTGCGATGGCTATTAAAATGACTACCGAGTGGAAGCAACTTTTTGTTATGTGTGTTTCCAAAGCATTAAAGTCATAAACCTGTTATTGTGATGGCAGACGCTTCCTGTCAACTCTCAGTTGCTTTTGTGTCCATTCTCCCTGGTTCTCTTTTAATGAAGGAGCATTTTGCAGCCCGTATTGATTTCTTTGCAGGGCTTTTTTTTAATTGTACTGCTGGTGTTTCAGAAGCGTAAGTGGTAGATGAGACATCTTGTAGCACAAATAGATTTAAAAACCTAATGTACAAATGAAATTACTGTAGTGGATGGTTGTTGGTTTTTGTTTTTGTTTTTGTCATCTTGACCCAAGCTAGAGTCATCAGAGAGGAAGGAGCCTCAGTGGAGGAGGTTCCAGCCCACAATGGATGTTGCCATCCCTGGGTTGGTGGTCCCTGTTTCTATGAAAAGCAGACTGGGCAAGCTATGAGAAGCAGGCCCCGTAAGCAGCACACCTCCATGGCCTCTGTGGCAGTTCCTGCTTCCAGGTTCCTGCCCTGCTTGAGTTCCAGTCCTGACTTCCTTCAATGTGGTGAGAGTGGGCATCCTTTCCTTGTTTCCTTTAATTATGAGCAGCTATATATATGGAAGTGTAAGTTGAATAAACCCTTTGCTTTTTGGTCATGGTGTTTGGTAGAAGCAATAGAAACCCTAACTACAACAATTATATTCCAGGATACTAAGAGAACGTGGAAATAAAATTTCTGAAGAGTTACAGAAAATGACCCCAGGAAAGCATGAAATGAACAAGAATTCTGTTTTTTTTCTTTTTATGGGAAAGGTGGTTAGAGTGTTATGTTGCCTGGGGGAAGACTTTGAATCTTAATATCCATCCTAGGCACATAGAGTAAGATAAGGGTCCGATTCAGTGTGTGTACAGGTACGCAGTTCTCTCTTACCTTGTGTTTTGTGCCCTTGTTGAAACTTAGACACTTGTGTATATTTGGGTTTATTTCTGGGCTTTACTGTCTTTTGTTGGTCTGTGCATCTCTTTTAATGTCAGCATTGTACTAGGTTTTGAGATGCTTCCTGCTTTGTCTGTTTTTGTTTTTGTTTCTTTGTTTTGTTTCATTATTGTTTTGGCTATTCAAGGTCTTTTGTGGCTCCGTGTGAAACTTATATATATCTATTTTTTTCTACTTCCATAGAAGCATTATTTCAATGCACTATGTATGGCATTGATCCTGTAGATTCCTTTGGGTAACTAAACATTCAACAGTAGCAGCCCAATCCGTGAGCATGGGGTGTCTTTCTTTTCTTTGTGTCTTCAGTTTCTTTCATACGTATCATAAAGTTTTCTTTCTGGAGACTTTTCACCTCTTTAGCTCTTTTACCTAGAACTAAAATATTTCATAGCTTTCTGTTTCAAGGCTATGGCTTGGTTGGTTTGTTTTTACAGTATTGAATATCGAACTTAGGGCTTTATGCACATAGGCAAAACATTCTACAATCAGCTGATGTCAATACTATTGTGAATTGGTTTATTTTCTTAATTTCTTCTTTAGATAATTCAGTGTTAGCATATAGAAGCCCTAGTGATTTTTGTACATTGATTTTATATTTCTGCCACTCTTTGTGAACAACGTTTTGACGGAGTCTTTAGAAATTTCTCTTTATAGAATAATGTCATCTGCATACAGCAGCAACTTAGCTCTTTCCCCTTGGTTTGAATTCATTATTTGTTTTTTCTTGTCTAATTGCTCTGGCTGGGACTTCTAGTACTCTGTTGAACAGATGTGGTGAGAGTGGGCATCCTTTTCTTGTTTCTGGTGAAAAGTCTTCCCTTTTCACTACTGAGGAAGGTGTGAGCTCTGCTAACATAAATGCCTGTCTTTGTTAGAAAATATTCTTTTTGGAGCTAATTTGCTGAGAATTTGCACATGAAGGAATGCTGAGTTTTGTCAGATGATATTTTTTTATCTAAACAGCAGGTCATATTATTGTTTTGTCTTTCATTCTGTCACCATGATGTATCACGTTTATTGACTTCCAGGTGTTGAATGAACCTTGAGTTCCAGGCATCAATCCCAAGCATTGATCAATGATCCCTTCGATGTGTGGTTGAATTGGGCCTATTAGCACTTTGATGGATAGAGATTTTTAAATATCTACATTCATGAACTCTTGCCTCTGAGTATTCTTTGAGGTGATCAGACCTGAGATATTGTGTGTTTTATGAACCCCAATGTTCATTTCTCTTCCAAGTATTTCTATCACACATTTCCTTAAATGGGGATCATTGACACTTTCAGTGTGGGGTTGAATTAGATATCCTAGTACTCTGATGGGGATTTTCAATATCTACATTCATCAAGGATAGTGTCCTTTAATTTTGGTTTTATTCCAGCATATTTAGTTTCCCTATTATTACTAGCGGGTTATCTCTATCTCCTTCCAGATTGCCTAATATTTATTTTATATATTTAGGTGCTTCAAAGTTGAATGCATATATGTGAGTTTTCAATTATTACCTCTCCTTGATAAATGGGTCTTTTCATTACTGTGTACTGGTCTTCTTTGTCTTTTTTCATAGTTTTTGAACTTTAAGTCTATTCTGGCTAGTATTAGTATGGTTACAACTTCTCTGTTTTAATTTCCTCTGTTTCTCTTCCTCTGCTTTTAATGTTACATTTGTCTTTAAAGTTGAAGTGAGTCTCTTGTAGTTATCAGATACTGTCCTCTTTATGTTTTATATTCATTCAGTTATTCTGTGCCTTTTGCTTAGAGAATTTAGTCCATTTACATCCTGAGTTATTGTGGACAGGTAGAATTTGCTGCTGTTATTTATTTGTTGCCCTATGGTGTCGTCATTTCTATCACATGCTTTTGTTCTTTTCTTACAATGTTTCTGTGTATCTATGATAGATTTTGCTTTATGGTTACCACATGGCTCACAAGGAACAAGATGATAAAGCAACTTAAATTCCATGCTCTACACTGTACATTTTTATTACTCTTTTCCTTCCTTAAAATGTAATTATTTACATTTTAAATAATTCATGGCAGAATCTATATCTTTTAATATTGAGTAATCTTTAAGAAATTACTATAACTGTAGTTATTTTTAGTTGTCTTGTCTCTTGATGTTTATGTTATAGATAAAATTGACTTACACTCACCATAGAGTAGTCTGACTTTAACTACGTATTTACTGTTACAACTGCCTAATTTTACTTTTAAATGTTTTTGCATATTCTTAATTCACATTCTTTCACTTCAATTTAAAAAAATTTCTTTTAGGATTTTTTTGTAAGGCTGATCTAGTAGTGATAAGCTCTCTCCTTTTCTATTTGTCTGGGAAAGTCCTTATTCCCTTTCATTTTTAAGGGTCTTGGCTGGAGTTGATTCTTTGTTCTTATAGAACTTTGCATATGCATCATCCCATCTCTTCAGTGGTAGTGTTTCTATTGAGAAGTCTATGGGTAGTTTTCAGGGGCTTCCCTTGTTTATACTGAGCCACTTAACCCCTTGTTGTTTTTAAGATTCTTTATATTTTGCTGGCAGTGGTGGCGCATGCCTTTAATCCCAGCACTCAGGAGGCAGAAGCAGACAGATCTCTGTGATTTTGAGACCAACCTGGTGTACATAGAGAATTTAAGGACTATTTCACAGAGAAACACTGTTTCAAGAAAAAAAATTCTTTGTGTTTTGATAATTTGATTATAATGTGCCTCAGAGTATTCTTTTAAGTTACCTCTATCTACCTGAGATATTTTGGGCTTTATGAACTGTGGTGTTCACTTTTCTTTTAAATATTTCTTTGAATAAAATTTAAAACAGTATTTCTTTAAATATTTGTTTTTTTGCCGCTGTTTCTTTTTCTGGGACTCCCATCATTTGAATATTCATGTTTTTGCCCGTTTCCCATAGATCAGTAGCTCTCAACCTTCCTAATGCTACAACCCTTTAATTACAGTTCCTCATGCTGTGTTGACCCCCAACCACAAACTTATTTTCATTACTACTTCATATCTGTACATTTCACTACTGTTATGAATTATAATATAAATATCTCTGTTTTCTGATGGTCTTAGGTGACCCCTGTGTAAGGGTGGTTTGACCCCCAAAGGGGTCGAGACCTGCAGGTTGAGAACTGCTGACATGACTCATTCATTCTTTCTTGCTGTTTTTCTTTCTTCCAATTGGTGAATTTCTAATGGCCTGTCTTCAAGGCTATCAATTCTACTGTTGAGGATTTCTATTGAATTTTTCAGATCTGTCATCTTTAACCCCATGTTCTCTCTCTCTCTCTCTCTCTCTCTCTCTCTCTCTCTCTCTCTCTGAATCTTTATGTGTGAACAGGTATATCTGTGTGAATGCATGTACATGTGTGTGCATGTGTATGTCAGAGAACTGCTTTGGGTGTCAATCCTCAGGTGTCATCCAGCTTCTTTTTACTTTGAAGCAAGTTCTTTCACTGGCCTGAACTTGCTGAATTAGCTATGCTGTCTGGCTGGTGAGACCCAGAGATCCTCCTGTCTCTGTCACCGTGTCTGTCTTTCTTCTTTAGGTTCTAGAGGTTGAACTCAGGTCTTGGTGCTTGCAAGGCAGATGTGGTACTGACAGAACTAGCTCTCTATCTCCTTCTTACTTCCTCATTCCTGATTGTTGTATGTTTATAGTGTCTTGTATTACTTTGGGATTCTCCTTTCTTTTCTTTTCCTAAGAGTTGTTTTGTAGCCCAGGCTGCCCTTGGAGTCCTGGTTCTTCTGTCTCAGTTTTTTAATGCTAGGTTTATCAATGTGTGCGACCAGGTGAGATTTCTTTGGTTTACAATGATTGCATAGTGTTCTCTTTCAGGCTATTCTTTGAGGTCGGTTGCTGCAGCTTCAGTGATATCACATCTGATTGATTCTGTTTTTATTTTGTAGCATCGTGTGCAGTTGGAGCACCTCTTCCTCATCATTCCAGCCTAGTTTCAGTGGGTTAAGAAATTCTCATGTTGGCATCCCAGGATGTTGTGGTCACCTCCGGGATGAGAGTTGAGTGGTCTCAAAATGGGCCATGTGGCTGCTATTGTGTCCACAGTGAGACCCACTCTTGCTAATACTGTTTTCAGGGACTCTAGTGGGCAAAACTTCTGTCTGTCTCTTGGGTGGACTCTGCTGTCTTCACAGCTTTGGACCATAGGGTTTATACTGGAATGGGAGTTTGCTTCTGGGTTTATAGACTGAAGTTTTTTCCAGTTGTGAATGAGTATAGCTTTCCCTTGGATCTCTAAGAAAGTGCTTGACTGGGAACAGGCATAACTTCCCTGGACAATGGCTGAGGGAGTGGAATGGCCACAGGAGTGCTTCAGAGGTCACAATTGGAACTGACGTAGGACGGCCTCCCCAGAGGACTCAGGTGGACTTGACCCTTCCCACCCCCAGGGTTTGGATTATCAGTCTAATCTTTGACTGTTGCCAAGAGGACTGGAAGCAGACCTCAGCGATGTTTCTGGTCAACTCAGGAGTACAGTCAGCAGATCTGTGACCCAACACATGAACGTTTCAGCTCTAGGGATGGGTATATCCGATGCTAGATCCCCAAACAAATAGGTCTATATGGCTGGGTCCCAAGGGAAATATGTGCCATTTTGGGATCTTAAGCCAGTTGTAGTGTATGAATCTGTCACTGGACAAGGTTCTAAAATGGCCTTTCTGAGTCTTGAGCTCTAACAGGGTTTTATAATCTCTTAAGTGGATTTCAAAACTTGCAAAGGCACCTGCATCTGTGGATAGCTGTAGAATCATTTTGCTGCCCCCACATACTATGGAGCATCCTATGTGGTTATTTACTGATGTCTTGTGTTTCCTTATTCAACACTGAAGTCAATGTTTTGGCTAGAAATGTCATGTAGGGGACACGGACAGGGATGAACTGTCATCGTGGTGGGTAATAGGATCAGGCTGCAGTAAGCGGGATTAATGGGCTAAATTTAGCACAATGTAGTTTCCCGAGAAAGAAACAAAACTAATGCTTAGAACCTAAAAAGTCTTTGTTAATTCCATTCTCTCCTCCTTGACTCCTTCTCACAACCTTAACAGAGTTAATTGTTCCTTTCTCTGTGTCTCATTAGGACCTTAGGCTTAACCCAGTCCTTGAATCCTTTTCATGCATCTCTGTCCCTTTCCATCCTGCATTGTCAACAGTTTGAGAATTCCTGTTGACTGAGCTTAGTCAACCGGGAACTCATGAACTAGAATTTTGTGTTGGCCCATGGAGAATGAAGGCCTTAGCACACAGCCCAACACCACCACAAAGAAGACAGACTATTAGAACTGGCTAGGTTTTTAACCTAATGGGATATTAATGTCTGTGAGTTGGTCACATTCATTGATTTTTTTCCCTCTTTGCTATTATAGTTTTGCCAGGAAATTGGGTGAAAAGTGAAAAACAAACAGAAATGATTGGAGTGATTAGAGATAACTGGATTAATCCAAACCGTTTTGTCGGTGAAGAAATGATGCAAAGCAGGAAGAGGAGAGGTGACCCAGACAAGTTCACACCAGGGAGGTGACCCAGACAAGTTCACTCCAGGGGACTGTGCTAAGAGTCTGGGATAGACTCTTAAGTTTTATACTGTTTGTTTGTATGGAAGCATAATTTGGTACTAATTGTAGGCATTTTTATATTATCAGTTAGTAATTGTGCATGATAAAGGAGTTTATTGTAGGCAATATAATCTGTTGAAGCTAATACAGTAACTTCTCATCCCTTAATGATGGATAATGTAACCATTTACATATTTGTTTTCCTGTTATAACAGTTTTAAATAGAAATGGTCATTTTCATTCGCTTTTACTAAATATATTTCTGCATCATTTTTAATGGTGAAGCATCATTTCTTGGACATTGCGTTGTGGTTATGAATGACTCTTGGGAAGAAGAAGAGCTGATATTCTGATTGTAGTCTTTTTTTAAGATTTATTTATTACATATTACATATGCAATACATGTTCTGCCTGTATGTCTGCATGCAGGCGAGAAGAAGGTACAGGATCTCATTACAGATGGTTGTGAGTCACCATGTGGTTTCTGGGAACTGAACTCAGGACCTTTGGAAGAACAGCCAGTGCTCTTAACTGCTGAGCCATCTCTCCAGCCCCTGGTAGTCTTATGTTAAAATTGCTTCTTTTAACAGGGCAGTGTTGGCACATGCCTTTCATCCCAACACTTGGGAGGCAGAGGCAGGCAGAGCTCAGTGAGTTTGAGACCAGCCTTGTCTACAAAGCAAGTTATGGGACTGCCAGGGCTATTACACAGAAAAATCCTGTCCTGAAAAACTGATAAAATAAAATAAAAATAAAAATAAACAAATAAACCGTGCTTCTTTTTAAAGGGTTCTCCTTAAGCCCTTTTGTCAACATTTACTAATTATGCAATATAATGCATTTATTGTGCCCCCCTTTTTTTAGGCAGGGTCTTGCTATGTAACCCCGGCTGAACTAGAATTTACTAGGTAAACCATCAAATTTTAAGGACCTTCCTATCTCTGCTTACCTAGTATTGGGATGACAAGCATGTGTCATCATATTTGACTATTTTGATGTTTTTTTAAAACAATTTATTTTTAATTGTGTGTATTTATGTATGTGCCTGTGTGAGTATGAACACATGAGTGTGGGTGCCCGCGGAGGCTAGGGTCATTGGATCTCCAAGAAGTTTAATTAGAGGAAGTTTTGGGATACTCAACATGGGTGCTAGGAAGTTGCACCCAGATCTTCTGCAAGAGCAGTATGCACATGTAACCACGCAACCAACTCTCCAACTCCCTATTGTAATATTTTTAAATGCATCTTCTTTAAAATAAGTCATTTTTCTCTGTGTGAAATTTTACATGATTTAATTTTCAATCAGCATTGGTATTTGCATTGCTAAATTTATTGTGCAAGAGAGTTTGTAGGGACAAGCATTTGTTTTGAGGTTACCATCTCCAGTCTGTAGAAGGACCAAATTTTACATCTTCCTGTTTCTTTGGATGTTTCTCTTTAGATGACTAAATCTGTATGTGTGTGTTTGTGTGTGTGTATCTAAAATTTAATATATTTAATTATTTGAAATGTTCATGGTTCAGAAATGAAAATTGTAGATATAGGTGATGAAATTTTTTCTTGTAACAAAAAAGCCTCCTCACTTATCTCTTCTAGAACATCTTCATATTGATGGATAAGCAAATACAAAAGCATTTTCTACCTATGTATAGCTATACTTCCGTTATTTAATTTATTAATTTTAATAATTAATTGCCATTTAATTATTGTTTGGACAAAGGAAGTATCTGTCACTGTTTAATTTTCTTCACTTGACTTCTTTCTCTCTTGGTAGGTCTGTCACAATTTATAATTCCTCTGTCAATTAAATTCTTAATTCAAGGCAGCCAACTGACAGTTTGCTTTGTAACTACCTCTTGATGCTCATTTTAGAAGTTGGGGTTAATATTGTCCTGCATTTCCTCCAGACTTCCCTTTTTTCAGCATCCAGTGTCATATGACATCTGTTTCATATAGATATAAGAAACACATATGTATATAAAACATTATAAATATAATCAATGTTGATAACAAATATATTTTGTTATTGTAATTAATCCATCAATAATGTCTTTTGAGATTAAATTCTAAAAGTTGAAATCAACAAGTTGCATTTTTCCTTTTTTACAGCACAAAATGTACAGATTATTATTATAGTTTCCATTAATATGTAGATTTCTAGAATACTATCAGTCTTTTTTAAAAAAAACTTGCTTTGTCTACCTTCACCATCTTCTCAAATTTAACCAGCATTTCCAGATTTCAAGGAAAGTATCAAATTAGTGGAATCTCTTTTGTGAAAGAGAACCTATTGTTCTTCCCTCCTATGCTGCTTTCTGCTGGCTTGATTGATCCTCGATCCGCTGCACAGCTATCTCCCAGAATGATCCTTCATCATTCTTGGCTGAATCCAGATTATAGATTTAATGCCTCTGGCTTCCTGGTTTTCCATATGACTTCACATGAGCAAATATTTTAAGTAATTTCCTCAGAAGTGGGATGAAAGGTAAAGGACACATTATTGGGCTATGAATTACTGACGCATATCCATTGCCTTTATTCTATCCTGTCAATTACAAGGTTGACTAGATGTGACATCTAGATTGGAAAGCGTTTCCTCATCATAAATGGAAGGCATTCGTCATTATAGTCAAGCCTCTGTGGATCTCATGTGAAACCTGATGACAGGCTGCTTTCTGGGCGTGTGCAGACACCTTCATCCTTCACTTTGGAAGTATCTAGAAGTGTCTCTTCATGCCAGATGTTCCAACTTTAATGCCTTTGTTTAATTGCAAACATTTGAAATCCCACTTTCCCTATTGACAGGTGGCTCTTTCCAACCAGAGCCTCATCCCACATTTTGATCAATCGTCCTTTTTAGGCTGGGGTCCAGGGAACTGATAATTTCACCCTCCAATGTGGGATAACAGGGAGGAAAAGGTCACACTCAAAAAAATGTCAGCCCTCAGTCATGTTCCGAGAACCTTGCATTTCTGAACCAGGGGTATGTCTGAGTTTCTGGGATGAAGGCCACCCCCTTCTTGGCCTGTAGCTTCCCCAATGGTGTGGTTTCTGTGGGGCCTCCTTTAGACATTATTTTCTAGAAATGTGTTTCAGTCCTTTTAAGTTGACCATTTCTTTCTCATTTCCCTCCCCTGTGTTTTATGATACTTTTCTTTTTTCTTTTTAAAGATTACTTTATTTTTATTTTGTGTGCATGGGTGTTTTGCCTGCATACATGTCTGTGTGAAGGTGTTGGATCTGCTGGGACTGGAGTTGCAAACAGTTGTGAGCTGCCATGTGAGTGCTGGGAATTGAACCCAGGTCCTCTGGAAGATCATCCAGTGCTCTTAACCACTAAGCCATCTCTCTAGCCTTTTATAGCTATAATGAAGACTTGGGTAGGGAAAGAACTGCAGTCATGTGTTCTGGCATCTCAGTTTGAAGGGCTCAGTTTTATCTCAGACTTCATAGGACCTTTGTGCAGCCCTCAGTGGTCGTCGACACCTTTTCTCATCTTTCTATACAGCCTGACGCTTGACACATTAAGGCTGAATTGGATAAATGTACTAAATTTCAATGGGTGAAAAAAAATGGAATTGTTGCATTTAGGAAAGATAATCTCTTCATTTTCAAATTTGGCCAGCGCTTTATTAATAGAAGGGATTTTAAATCGTGTCTCCCTTATCACCACTCCTGGAATACCTGAGCATTAAAAGGACATACAAGAAATAATGAGGATTTTATGATGGATTTGGTACCCATCCACCTTGCTTCAGATTAACACAAGAGCCAGCTTTACTGATGCCATTTTTCATATCATAGCTGTCTGAGCAGTTCTTCTGAACAGACTTCATGTAATTACCTGGTTTCTGCTTAGAATTGGAAAGCTGCTAGAGTCTAACATTATTTTCATATGCGCTAAGCTGAATTTTAACTGCCATAAGGATCTTTTGTTGAGTACACTGATGTTCACAGCAGCATTCTGTCTACTGTAAAATGCTACTAGAGTCTCTGTTGATATCACAACATGGGAGCTGCCACAATTGTTTCTTAGGTTCTGCTTTACGGAGCCAGGATTAGAGCTGTGATTAGCATGCTGCCATCACCTCTTTTCTTACTTTACATGGAGAGGAGATGATCTGGTCATAAGAGTTGTGAAGCTGAAACGGCAATGGCGCAAGTGGGAGAGCTCTGCCTTGCCCATTAGTTGTTTTAGATTTATTTGTATAGCGTAGACCTAGCTTTAGGAAAACATAACATACCATTAAGATCCCTGGCCATATCTCAAGTATAAGTGTAACGTGGCGCCACTGGTAGAAATCTACTGACCCATGTCTGGTTCTGTTTGGCTGGTTCTATTGAAGTGATCAGTCACTGCTACATGTCTGGGTGGCAGTGTGGTGGAGCCTGACCGTGTGGACGGCTGAGATACTGAGCTGTCACTGAACACAAGAACCACACTATTAATGTCACTCGTT
>LOEQ01000245.1:65101-83572 GCA_001685075.1 Bramus lutescens | reverse complement strand
AAAAATAAGACACCATATAGTACTCTTACCATGTAGTTTTGTAAACTGGCTATAGTAATCACTGAGTGACTGTGTGGAAGGAGGTTAGAATGTTCTCCAGAGAAGGACAACCAAATAAACACTTCTTTTCAGAGTAATAAGGATTCATAGAGGTGTCCATTGAATCATCCTGGCTTTCTGTTCCTCTGTGTCCTTCAGATATTGGGGTAATGGAAAAAGGCAGGTAAATGATGAGGGAATTACATTTTCCATGCACGCTTCCAGCTGAGTCCCCTGTGACTGAGAAGAACAAGCACAGACAGACACCGAGGGCTCCTGAGAGGAGAGAGCACATGAAATTTCTCGAACGTCTTGTGGTTTTGTCTCCACGGTTTCTGCAAATTTTGGGTTCAGCTTCATGGTATCCACACATTCCCCTTTGATAATAAATGCACATTTCAAGGTAATTACCGCAGAGAAGAGGACATGACAAAGCCAGAAGTACTTCCTAGTGGCCTCCATGGAACGGAAGGCACGAGCTAATTGAATCTTGACCAATTTTGACAAATTAGATTGGGTTGAGGAGAGCCAAAACCACAGATTTATCTCATGGTCCAATATTTCCTTTGGCCTTGGTTTCTTGCTATTTCACGTGCATAAGTAGAAACTTCATAGCCATGTATGAGCAGCTTGAAATATTGGTACGGGGGCAGGGGACTGGCGAGCAAGACAAAATACTTCTGGGCAACTATGGGTGGTCATAATTGTATTTTATCAGTAAAGATTTGGTTTGATCGTGACTGAAGTAAATTGTCCCAAATGTGGTCATCATGATTCTTACTTTTCATCTACCTCTCAAACTTGATTTTAAAAAAAAACAACTTTGATTAGTTTTATTTTTTCATTTGGTTTGCCCTCTGTGTCAAAACCTCTCAGCTTTCTCTTCCTCCTTTCTTTTTGCCTTTCAGTTGCTGCTGTGTGTAAGTCTGTTCGAGTAGCTGGCTCTGTCAACCATTGTGTCTGTTGTCTTCAGCTAACCCAACTCCAGCGTCACCTATGAGTGTGTCACAGGGCTTTTGTGTAAGAGTTTGTAGTGCATGTATATTGAATGAAGTTTTACCAGACCTGCAGTGAGCCATTCAGTCTCTCTCCCCCCAACCCCCACCCNGGTGGGGAGGAAGTGTTGCTCATTTGACAGACCATCAGACATAGCGTCTGCTTTCCTCCTTCCTCCAGCTTCCTATTCTGTTTTAAAGTCTTGGTGTTTTTCTCTTGCCACTCAAAATTGGAAGTTGAGTGCATCCTTCAAGCACAGGAGAGCATGTCCTGAATTGGTGCCATTAAACATTAGTGCCTTTCAATGTCTTGTCTGTTCTGTTCCTGTCCACGAAATGGTTTGGAGCACATCTCCAGTTTAAGGTCTCAGCAAATCTCTTGATATGTGAGCTTTCCTTCTGCAGAAAGAAGAACAGCATAGAGCAATATTCTCGTTGCTTTTGTGATGCTTGTGCCATGTCCTGCTTGGCCAATGTCTGTACCTTTTAGGTTTCCAAAGATGCTGGCTGTTATCCATCTGGCTTGGCCTGACTGGTCCTATAAGATGTCATCCTGAGATGAATAGCTCTGTGCATGCCTTGCACGTGTTTCCTCAGGAGCCTCATTTGCATCTACACATGATCAAACTCATATTTTAAAGCAATGGTCTATGCTCCTCAGATTAACTCTTGTGATTCACCGTGGATTCATTAATTGTAGTTCAGGGAGTCCTGCCACAGTCAACTCATTGTATTAATTCTCAGGGACAATGAATGTCCTACCTGTCTCTGTCTATAATACTTTGGGACTGCAATTTATTTCTTTCACATATGCCTGGCTTTGAAGGCTCTGCTTTTCATTTGCTGTTTTATATAACTCTCCTGATTGAAATATACCTTTAAAATCTTTATACTTTAAATAAATAAAAATCCATGTACCATGGCTTTGGTTGCTTCTGTGTTATAGTGAATTGGAGTACTTGCATATTGGTAAACAGAACCTTTGGCTAAAAGCAAAAGTTGAACCAATGGGTTCTTGTGTAATCAAATATGAAACATGAAAAGGTAGCCAAAATGCTTTATAAAGTGATAAGAAAAACATAATTTTATAACATTGTCCCTTGGGGGCTTCAGGGATTTCTCACTGTCAGAGTCCAGCTGTGGGTTAAGGGAGGGGAGCAGTGCTGACTTGAGTCTTTTCTTGCAAAATATGATCTTTTTAAACTAGTGTGCATTCTCAATTTCAGAGGATATAAAATGTGATATTTAGAAGGTGTTATAATTGGGAGAAAAATCAAAATGACCCCAAACTAATTAGTCACTTTGAAAGGCTATATCCTGCTAATTCCTAGGAGGGGGCCCTTTTACCAGTGCAAAGTCCCAGGCTTCTCCCTGCCTTATTCACCTGGGTTTTTGAGCAGAGAGTATCCCCTTCACAGAGGCAACTTTCCAAGAAACTCTACTTCTAGTTGGGCCTCCCAGGTGGTGGAAATGAAGTAGAGAGGAATATAAGACCGTATGTATTCTTCTAAAGGTACCAGGCCACCAGCTGGGTATAGACCTACCTCACAATGGTGCGCAGAGAAAGTGACAGAACCTAGATCCTTTGGGACCCCCCCCCTTTTTGTCAACTGGCAGATGAAATCCAGGTTAAACACCTACCAATTGTGTGGATTCCAAGATGCGCACACATTTCTATATGGATAGGTCTGAAAATGGAATGACTTCCTGTGCTTGACTTAAAGTCGCTCCCAACCAAGCTGCGCTTTTGACCTAGATGTAGTTGTCTGTGCATGCATGAATACCCAAAATGCCAGTCACATGGTTTGCAGAACAAGCATTTGGTTTACAGCTTGGAAGGGAATCCTGGAGATAACTGTGTTTATGGAATGTTGCATTCCACAGACTTTGAAGACGCTAGAGTATTGTGTGGAAAACATGGACCTGAGTTGTTTGTGATCAGAAATTATTGAGAGTTGAATTCCAAATGCAAAGGAGGGTGAAGTATGGATACTTAAATCATTGTTGTTCTGATATTGGCTTTTGTTGTCAAACCTCCATATGATACATGAGAAAAGCCACATGTATACAACTCATTGAATATGTATAAAATAAAAAGTTGAGATGCTAAGGCACTATGTCAATTTCCACAACTTCTTTCTTAGTGCATAAAATCATGGCATATCTGACACACATGGAGCTGTAGAGTTCATGAGCTGCAGTAATGAAGAGGGAATTAAAGTCCCTCTTCTTCAAATTTTGTGCTTTCAATCCTCATGAATTCTTTTAAAAATAAAATTTATGAACTTTACTATAAAAACATCATACATCAAAATTAACCAGACCAAAAGTCTATACATCTCAGTGAACTTCTGTATGGTTAGAACAGCCATTTGGAATAGAATCTATGTGGATTTATATTGGATTTTACACTTTCAATATCATGTTTATTTTTAGACACAGAATTCTGAAAAGTAAATGATATTTCAGTGGAGAATCCATAAATTTATCTCCAGTTGAGTTGTTCACATGACACTGCTTCTAAGAATAATTACATATGGAATAGTTTCACTGGACATTTCTTAGATCTGAGGGATCCAGAGCTGTACCCCAATCAAAACACTTCAATGGAGCCATGATGGATTCAGCTAAGACAGCTTCTGAGGATTCAATTTAGCCTCGTGATATTTTATGAGTCTAGCTTTATTTCATACATTTAATTTTATTCCTAAAAAGCTATGTTGCAAATCATTTCTCCTGAGTGAATTGCTTTAACTCAGTATTTGAGGGCTACTTCTAACAATTTATGATTTTTGACTTGAGTGTTCCAAATGAAGTCCACTCTTCTTGATACAGTTCCACAGAGGTACACCAATTGTCCACCAAAGGAGTGTATGCTGAAATGTCTCATCTAAAGGTTGCTTAGCTTCTTGCCCTGTATTGACCTTAAATAAACCAGCCAAGACTGGAAGGGAATAGGAACAGAGCTCTGTTTGTCCAGGGATGAGGATTTTTCCTCACTGAGCCTCTCAGTGCTGGCGTTAGGTTCCATGTGGGGCTGGTGTGGAACCACAGAGCAAAAATGCACAGGCCCAAGAAGCAAGAGAAGGGTATCATGAGCTCTACACCCTGTGTTGTTTTGATAGATGACCTAGGATGCTCCAGGATGCTGCAGTGGATGAGTATAATGACCGGCGTAGAAATCTTTGGCTGTTCCTGAATGTAGCCAAAGAAACTTAGCCTTAAAGGGAGAAACAGTTCAACATTATGGCTGGCATGCTAATGTGCTTCATGTGCGTACTCACTGAAAAGTGTTTCAGAGCCTTACAAAATCACATCCGCAGAATTATTAACGTTTGTCAAAAAACTGTATTGGCATGGACAGGCCTTGGAATTTGTGGGGGCAGGAAGTCTTTACTGGGTTCATTTAATCATAAGGGTTTGAATCATTGCTGTATATGAGAATAAGCTTAACTAACCATGGGAGAAGAGGTTCTCAACGAGTTTGTGATTGAGTGGGATTTGGTATGCGTTTTCTTCTGGAGCCCATTAACAACAGAAGAGGACTTTTCAAAGACCATGAAGCCAAGTTTTGAGTTTGAAAATGAGATCAGGATCTTAGGGCTGTAGGAGGTGAAAGATTAATATTGAGTTGAAGGAGTTTATTATTGGTGACAGTCTGTGCTTACTTCTATGAATCTGCAAAGAGTGGCGCAGGAATAAAATCAACAATAAAATCTGGCATGGGCAGAGGGAAGAGAGGGCTTGATTCCAAGCATGATGAGGTTCTTATTTATGCAAGGAGTCTTTGTTTTCCAAATGAGCAAAGGCCAGTATGCACGTTAGGAAGATAGGGACCCTATACCTGATATAGGACATTGACCCTCATTTTGAACCCAAATCTAACTGCTAATTCTGTTTTTATTTTTTTTTGCTAATTCTGTTTTTAAAAGGTAAAATCACCTAATAAACTGGCAGCACATTTTCAGATACTATTAAAACTGAAATCAAAGTAACATGTCAGAGCATCCCCTGATTCAATCCTGAGCTAAATTAGTTTTCTACTTGATCCGTGTCTCTGGATGTGAGATGCTAATTATAGAACCTTCTTCTGTGTTTTTTAAAGTAGGATCTAACTGAACAATTTATTTGGCTTTGGCTTTAAGAAATAGCTATTTGTATTTGAAAGAATTAAAATGTATTTCCTCAGAAATATTCCATAAATCAAATACTTTTAAGCAAATGGACTCCAGTAATGTAAATAGAAATTAGGGAGTCTTGATTCAAATTGCTTCATTTCCTTTATTCTAATGAATAGCAGAATTGTATAGTCTTTGAGTCCAGGGCTGATAATAAAACCACCTTGCCTATTATTTATGAGTCATGTTCTATTCTCTGGGGTACCTTTGCCTAATGAGCAAACATCAGCTGTATACCTGAAAGAATAATGCTTCTTATGGAAATAATTACTGATCGATAATTACTGGCTTTTCTGTGATGGAAAGAAGTGGCACTGTCCTCTTTCTTTCTCTTGTCCTTTACCCAAGCCAAACTGCAAAATTTAGCTGGTGAGAAAATTAAGTATTTAATTGTATAATAAATTGCTTAAAATAGTAGTCTAATAAAATTCAAGCAATATGCATATCAATTGCTTAGTACATACTACGGGCGTGTTAGTAAGATGCAATTTATGAAATGACAATGTAGTCAGAGTCACACTGAATGTCAAAGAAACACTTGAAATGGTACCTTTTGCAGACTGTTGGGGCAGCAGGGAATTACACAGTTCAAGGTCAGTGGAGAATCTGTGATGGGAACAGGCCACACATGGGCCTCCTCTTAGAGATAGTCTATTCGGGCAACTGAGGGAATGAAGGTAAATAGAAATCTTGGCAGTTACTGGTACCAGGCCTGGCATGGGCAATTGCAAGGGAATAAAGTGATAAAAGTCTTGAACAATCTTGTGTCTACCTGTACTCATCCAAACTACCTTTGTCTAGAAGATTAGGGAAAGGCTGAAGAATGGACTCAGATGGACCAACAGAATCTAAGGAGAGGTGACAGTAAAACTCGGTGTGTGATCCTGGGGTAGGGTTTGGCTTGGAGGGAAAAAAGCCTGTGAAAAAAATTACTGTGGATGTTAATGAAATTATGATATTGTAATATTGTATTAGTGTTAAATTTTCTGATTTTCATAAATATATTGTGAGTATGTATTAGTTCCATAGGGCATCTGTGACAAAATACACACACTAGTGGCTTTAACATGATGGAGATACATTATCTCGTAGTACTGGAGCCTCAAACTCTGAAATTGAGGTGTTGGTGGGGGCCTGGTATAGGGCAGCCTTGCCTTGCTTGCCTCCTCCCAGCTTCTGGTTGCTACTGGCAATGCTTGCCAGTCCTTCGTCAGAAGCTGTGCCATTTCTGTCCCTGCCCTATCACCTGTGTGGCTCTATCCATGTGCTATTATTGCATGGCCTTCTAAGGACACCATTCATTGAATTCTGCTTTCTCCCACAGTCCAGTACACCAGTATCTTCATTAACTACATCTATGGAAATCTCATTTACAAATAAAGTAAACTTCTGAAGTTCCAGCTGACATGGGGTTTGTTTGTTTGTTTGTTTCTCTGTTTTCTGTAGGGAGACGCTTACTCAGTTTGGAACCCTGTGCAAAGAAGAGAACATATCCAATTTTAGGAGAGAAACGTTGAAGTTCTTAGGAGTCAGGGATCCTGATGCTTGCAGCGTACTCTCTTTAGTACTGGAGTAATAGTGAGATTATTCTGCATTTGTGGAAAGGGAGACAGACTACTGTGTGTGAGTAATGGTAAAATACTAGGTGATGTGTGTTTCTGTCTGTCTGTCCAACTATATAGCTTAAGCAGATTTGAGTCAGGGATGTGGTTTCTGGAGGTGAAAACATCTGACTTCAGTCACTACACTGCTGCACAGGCCTGTGTGACATTAAGCAGGCTAAAGCACTGGGGAATGTCAACATACTTCATTTCTTTGAAATAAACAAAACTCCTTTCTGTCATTTCCATTTTTTATCCGTAATTATAAAAGTACATTGAATTTTTCCCTAGTCAAATTCCAGGGCAGTTTTTACATTAAATATTTGGCATTCTGCCCAAGATTTTGATACATGATGCCTGACCTAATTGTCCCTTTCTGTGTCCTAGATTAAACATCATTTCTTAGAGATAATAAGCAAGGTTTTTCCTTCTTGATTTTGTATTTGAGAGATGTTACTCTAAGCACAATCACAGATATTGCTTTTGTACAATTCTATTTTTTAGCTTTACATACTAATACTGTTATATATAAATGATATATTCTGCAGGTAGGTCTTGGGCATGTTATTAACATTGGCTTTTTTTTTTAGTTGGTACATGTAGACTGCAAGGTACA
This sequence comes from Bramus lutescens, assembly GCA_001685075.1. Lineage (NCBI taxonomy): Eukaryota > Metazoa > Chordata > Mammalia > Rodentia > Cricetidae > Bramus > Bramus lutescens. The sequence goes on along the minus strand of LOEQ01000245.1, from coordinate 76,143 downwards.
ATCTATTTTTGCATTTCCTAAAATACGTAAAGCACAGTTGTGTGCTAAGTAAGAAATGGTGCAGCCTTTGAAAAGAGAGGTATCCTGGCTCAGAGCAAGCCATTAGATGGAAATGAAACTGCAGTGTCCCCAAGCAGATGGTGCTGGCTCCTCCCTGTCCTGCAGAGGGCCAAGGGGACTTATTTGTGCACAGAGCTTGGGTCTCATGGCAAGAGAACTAGCTTGTAAAGTTGTTCCCACGGGGCTCGTTTTCCTCAGCCCAGCATCGCCCTGGACAATCAAAATAGCCACGTGGTTCCTTCATTTCTTTAAGATGCATGAACATTGCTATAAAGAAAGACTTTTATTGAACAGTGCTACATGATGCAGAATAAGGAAAAATGTCACAATATATAAAACTATATGTTATGAAATAGGTCATAGTGGTAGATCGAGGTCCATTTTATAATATCAATGTGTCTGTAAGAACGCATCAAGGAAGCAGTTATTGGAGTAGAAAGGCTGAATCTCCAGAGTAGTGGGGATACCTGCTGGACTTCTGCAGGGAGGACAGAAGGATGTTCAAGGAAGTGTGCATGTGAGAGATTAAAGAAAACAAGACTGAGAAAATATGATGGCAGGAAGCAGAAGGCTGGGGCCAACAAAGTGCGAGAGCTGGAGCTTACTCTGGTGCTGGGGCCTAAGCAGCAGGTGCTTGTGGATCTGTACTCGAAGGCTCCCAGTGATGGTTGCCCCGCAGCCACGGACCTGTGTGTGCCACAACCGTGTGGCATTTTGCATCCTGCTCTTGATGGCATTTCCATGCAGGTTCTGTCACTTCAGTTTCTCCAAAAGTTCTCCACATACCTCGGGCTCATTGGCATCCTGCCAGCGACTTTCTTTTATTCCTACAACTTCCCTTCTTGTGCCCCATTCTCGCAGCAATGGCTCCTTCATATCTATAAAGAGACAGGTTTCTAGTTCCATTTATTATTAAAGTCATGGATGTGATCTTTGCATCTGTCCATCCCACCTCCAGAGGACAGTGACCAGCAGACTAGAAGGGACTGGTGGGATAGACTATAGCCACCTAAGGCAGCTTCCTCTGCATTGGCTGTAGACAAAGAACTCCCAACTTAATAGGTCTAGACAGGTAACTGAGGCTAAGTGTTACCCGTTACCCTACAACTCTCGGTGTTGAGGTCACTGTGATTATCTTAAGATGTTTGCCAAAAGATGGATGTATAGAGAAGACAGCTTTGATGCAGGAGTGGTAGCCTAAGAGAGCTTAGGTTCAGCAGCCTGCAGTTGTCAGGCACTGGGTAGTCTTCCTGTGAGTAGAACCATCCCAGGGTGAGCCTGTTGTGCCAGGTTTTAAATATTTAATTTAAATAGATTGGAATCCAATAACAGCTGCAACTGGAAAAACCTGAGGAAATGCCCATAAATGGCTCACTTTGTGAAGCCTATTTATAATAGATCTATTTAGGAACTTGCCTTCCCGTGAACAATAGCAGTAATTCTTGGGCCTTTACTATAAGTCAGGCACAAAGCCAAGAACTTTGACATGTCACCCCATTGCATCCACACAGCAATCTTTTGAGAACAACTCTGCTCATTATCTCTATTATACAGTGGAAGAAGTTGGGCTTTGGGGATGCTGAGTGACTTTCTAGGACTCTTAGAGGTGGAGATCCAGCTGTGAATTTAAACAATGGGTCTCTCTGCCTGGGGACCCTAAGTCTCTCTCTCTGCTGATGCTTCCCTCCCTCCAATCCAAGCAACTTTTATTTGACAATGACTATTTGCTGTGTAACCTCATGGTTCTCCATAGTATCTTAAGAGAAGAATTCACGTGGCATTGTTCAGAACGTGTGGAAGAATAAGAATGTCTGAGAAGAGAGTGAGATACCTTGAGGGGACAGACAACAGAGCCTGGACTGTCTTCTGGTGGCTTGTGGAATACTTGCCTCCTAAAAACCTTAGCTGTGCTTTCTGGATGCCCTAAAGATTACCAGGCCTTAACTCAGCTGGAGGAAAAAGGTGATGAGTACACTCAGTGTGTTCATTCACCTTTCTAGACCTTGTCCTCTGATAGAGGCTGATTGACCATCCAACTTCATAAGCAACATAGTGGACACTGATCAAGAAAGAAGGCAGAAGACATGTGTTAACACATGCATTTCTCAGTCACGGGTCATTTTGGCATGCGCCAGGCAAAACCAGGGTCTCTGATTGTGTGTGTGTGTGCATGGTGGTGTTCACATATGTGGATGCACATGTGCGCATATGTGTGGAAGCCTAAGGTTTGAATCAAGTATCTTTAGTTGATTGCTTCCCATCTTATATATTGAGGTAAGATCTCATGCTGAACCTGGACCTCGTCTTTTAGTCTAGTAGGCTAGCAAGCTTGCTCTGGGTGTTCCCTGGCTCCTCTTCCTGATCCTCCAGCTTACAAGCAGCCACAGTGCCATTCCCACCCAACTGGGGTTCCAGGGATCCAAACTCCTGTCCTCATGCCACCTCCCTGGTTCCAAGGCTCTGTGCTGTTGCAAGGAGAGGGGTCCCTTTGTTCGTCCTGGCTGCCCAACTAGCTTACACTCAAAATAATCACACAGAAACTGTATTCATTTAAACACTGCCTGGCCCATTAGCTCTAACTTCTTATTGGCTAACTCTTACATATTAGTTTCATCCATCTCCATTAATGTGTATCCTCACATGACTGTGGCTTATTGGCAAGATTTTAACCAGTGTCCGTCTCAGGCATGAGATCCATGACTTCTGCCACTCTGTCCTTCTTCCCAGCATTCAGTTCTGTCTATTACCACCTACCTGTTTTATCCTATCAGCTAGGCCAAGGCAGTTTCTTTATTCAACCAATGAAAGCAACACACAAACAGAAGGAACTCCTACACCATTGTGCTTTTCACTTTTTTTTTCATAGTTTTCCTTGGTGAGGGCTTGTTAGAGGAGTCTTTGCAGTCTAAGAATAGAGCTTACACAGTTGGGTCTTGGTGGTCACCCTTAAATCTTTTGTGAGCCACAAACATCAGGACAGGTGCAGCCAGTTAGACTTTGGGTTGGGGGCTGGTTTCTTTCCTTTCTGTTGCTTTCTTCCATACTTCATAGTCGTTTGTTGGAAGGGATCAAGGTTTAGCAAAGTTGTAGCCTGTTTCAGTGAACCCATGGATTGGAGGATGCTGGTTTTTGAAACCATATGTGTGAGTCCAGCAGTTTATGTGGAGGTAGAAGAAATGACTCCATCTGGTTTTTATCTTATTGCTGCTCTAGCTCCAGGAGCCTTGTTGATGTAGAGCCCTGGGACCCTGAAATGGAATGAGGTACATGGGGAAAGCAGTTCTCATAATAATTCTCACTTGAATAGACCTTGAATTATGTTGGTGTCATTATAAAGGTTTTTTTAAAACTAGACATAAATTTGCAATGATTTTAAAGCTTTTAGAATTCAATTTGTAAGATGTCTTTTTCTTTTCAACCTTTAAACAAGAAGAAATTGAAATGACATCTATCCATGTGACTCTCAGGAAAGAAACAAAAGCAAAATAACAATGGTCGATATTTCCCTGGTGCCACAGCCAGCTTATTTAGCTAGCGGTCAATTCCCAGGGCTACAGTGACATCAGCAGTGGCCCTGATACAGAAACAAAAACATTCTTCACTTATGTCTGAAAAACGAATTATAATACTTTTGTACAAATATTAAAATCAGCCACCAAGGTGTGGGGGGGCTGTAGGTGTGGTGTGTGTGTGTGTGTGGTGTAGTGTGTGGTATATGTGTGTAGTGTGTTATATATGTATGTAGTGTGGGTGTGTGGTGTATGTGTGTGTGTATGTGCTCCTGTGCTTGCAACTGAGAACATATTAATACATTAACAGACCCTTTGTGCCTGAACCAGGGAAAAGGTTAGAAACAAAAAGCAAGTAAGAAGCTGTATTTCTTTTGATCGATAGCAATGATAATATCAGTTATATCCTTATTACATAGTTTTGTCTTCTCATGTTGTACCAGAAGTGTCTCCCTTGGAATATTTTCTAATAGTTCTGCATTAAAAGAGACCATGGTCTTCGTATATCTGATATGAATGCTTGCATACAATTAAGATTCAGCTGATTTATCTCCAGCCTTTCCAACAAATAGCTATAAAGGTTGGAGGGGGGAAAAAAGAAAAGAATCAAGAAAAAATTCTCTCCTTTCTCATGGCCTGCTCTTGTTACTCATTTTCACTGTACAACTGTATTTTCATTGCAAAACTGCAGTGTTGTACTCTTCAAGAAAGAGGACATTGAGCTTCTAGAGAGTGACACAGTGAACCAAATTCTCACTCTGTGTTTCTCAACTCTCCCCCATCTCAGTCTCTGTCTCTCTCTCTGCATACGTGTGTGTGTGTGTGTGTGTGTGTGTGTGTGATATTTTTGAATCACATCCTGGATATGAGGGGTGCACTGTACTATTGAATTACTCTTCTAGCCATGTGTGTTTCTGATTTGGGGGAGCAGAACATGACTCACTCATTCTTGTGTTCCAGCTATAAATAAGAAGAATCCTTCCATGTGGAATGGGCTGGATGAAATGTGATAGTTAACCATGTTTAAGGAGAGTGACACCTCATGGCCATTATGTCAGTCCCCTGCACTCTGCTTGGCAACCTGTGGTCCTTACAGAGACCAAGCTTGAGCCAACTCATAGATATTTAGACTCCACTTAACCATCTACAGACTTTTGAGAACTCTCAGGTGAAATTGTTGCTGGGTTGCAGTGCTGGTGATAAAAATTCATGCAGAGGCTTTTACCTTTTCTCAGAAGCCTTGCTCGTTTTCTTTTTTATTCTTATTCCCTAGAGTTCTTGTCTCCTGGATAATTACTATTTTCCTTGGGTTTATTCTATGATTTCCCTCTTCTGCCCCTCAACAAATGTTGGGGTATATTGGCCATTGTCTCTTGCTTTACACTCTCACTGGGTCATCTCTGTCACTTATGTGTTGTCAAATACAGTACGTGTACACCTTTACCAGGTAACATCACTAAAATCTAGGTTTAGTGTAGTCAACTGCCTTTTACACATAATAATTTGAAGTTTCCACAGACACTTAAATTTCATATACCTACAATGAGTGGTGTTGGGAGTGCAAGTTTGTACTACCATTGTGTAAAACAGCATGAAAGTTTTTCCAAAAGCTGAAAATAGGATAACTATATGATCCAGTAGTCCCAATATTGGGTAATATAGCCAAGAAATTATTATATAATACACTATCCACATGCCTGTTTTTGTTTTGGTGCCATTAAAGAGAGCCAAGATAGTGAACCCACCAAAATACTTTCTAAAACAGATGAGTGGATTGAAAAAAAAATATGGTGAATAATACATGATATATATTTAACCATAAAAAGATGAAATTGTTTCATTTACGGAACATGACTGAAAGTGGAGGATATCAGGCTAAGTGAAATAAGCCACACACAGAAAGATAAACACCACGTGCTTGCATCCACTCGTGAGAGCCTACAAAGATGATGAAATCACAATGCTATCCCCTGTAAATACATGCAAATACAATATATCAAAAATAAGTATATATANTACAAGAAAAGCAAATGAAAATGTCTCAATTCATTCCGCATGGAACTCAGAAACATTTGTATAGCCATGGGCAGAGTAAGTAACAGTAAACATGACATGTTTACAGCTGAATGGAGACTAACTCATTACATTTTCTTAGCATTCATAACACATAGGCCATTAAAAGAATTTTAATATTGAAACCATACAGACCATATAACTTTTTATTTTAATAAATAAGTGACCTTTGATGAAAGGTAGTTTCACAGATCAAATGCACATCTTTTCAGCTTCTTGCCTTCCTCCCCTGAACAAGAATCCTGTCTGTGTTGCTCATCTCTGTGAAGACAGAGGGGTTGGCCCAACTTGCTGATGTCCCTCCTAATATTTCTAGAATTGTATAATAATACAACCTGACATTCTTTGCTTTATCTTTAACTTTGTACCCCCTATTCTGAGCAAGAACATAAGTTTCCCAAGGACCCACCAAGTTCTTGGAATCAGACCATTTCCTTTGGAGACAACTGTACAATTGATGAGTCTCACTGTTGCCTACATCTCAGTGGTTTCAGCAAGATCTGTTTTTTTTCTCAACACTAGTCACATTGTCTTTATGAAATAGCATGAAGGAAGCTCCCGGGATATTTTCATTACATTTGTATCCTAAGCCTTGACTATTCAGCTCCTCTGTATTCAGGAGAGATGGTGGACTGATGTAATTTGATGAACATCAAGCAGGCTGTTTCTGGTTGAAGGAGCCTCAGTATTCAGCTCGTTGAGTAGGGTGTTCTGAGTGCATGAGAACGCTCTCCTTCCCTCACTTAGCTGTAGGGTCTCGGATGCTCCGAAATAAGGCTACCTTATTTGTACCTTACCTTTGAATCATTCTTTGTAGTTAAAAGTGTTTTATTTTGCAGGTATATGATGATTCTCTAATAGCAAAGGAGAAGAACCCTCAGAGGAATGGTGGCACAACTTAGTTTGCCCATTGGAAGCATGGCTTTGCTTTTCGTATTGCAGCGCTTTGGGATTCAACTCAGAGCTACACTCATGCCAAGCAAGTGCCCTCCCTCTGAGCTGTGCCCCCATCTTGTGAAGTATTTTTATATCCATAATTTTATTGGCTGTTTTACTTTGCTTCAAGTAGTTTTTGATGTATTTTATTACTGTTTTATTAATTGAGTACTCCTATTAGTTATCTGCCAGTAGCTTGTAAAGTAAGAAATGTATAGAGATAGAAGCAATAACGGTAATGCGAGTTAATGATTACCACATGTGAGGATCCATGTTACCACATGTGAGGATCCATGTTAAGCACTGTATGTGTGGTAATATGCAATGGTCCATTTTTGGTTGATTAAAATTCATAGAGGACTCCCATGTGTCATAGAGGACACAGTATTGGTTATGAGAATGGCCTGATGGAAATGTCTGGTTCAGTGTCCATGAACTTGCCTGTGTAGAGAAAAGATGCTGTAGAAATTTGTCTGAAGCACTATTTAAAAGCAAGATTCTTGATTCTAACAATGGTTTCTATGCAGTAGGGAACCAGGGGAAACAGAATTAAGGGAAAGCATTCTTTAGATTTTGGGGGGGGGAGGTTAAGTCAGATAGTAGTTTATATGAAAGAGTAATCTTCAGACAAATATGTATGTTTTCATCCTTCCTAAACCTTAGAGATCTTTGGCTTTAGGAACTTCTACAAATTTTTCCATGCTTAAGAATTCAAGAAAGATATTTCCTATTGATGTATTATATCAGTTAAACCCCTGGCAATCTCTTTTATGCAAAAAGGCAACTAACAATGTCATGGCTATCTTCTAATTGTCATGACAGCGAATAAGCTGGCTCATGCTGGCTTACCCAAATTGTCATTTGCATGGTTATTGTATTATAAGAATAGTGTGGCTTTTAAAACCCCGCTATAGACAGTTTGACTTTGCTTGGCTGGGATTCAGGACAATAATGCTTTTTACTAGACAGTAATAAAGCCCTGGCATCAAGGTGGAGAATTAAATCAAGCTACAGATGTAGTGGTGATTGTTTATCTGCAGAAGGGAGCCAGTGGAAAGCCTGGTAATTTGTTAGAACAACCAGCCCATTACTGAAGTGCTCGGAGGAGCCTGTAAAAAGTATTTTGCAATAGTAATTATATAATCAGCAGAACTAACAGAAGCTCGTAACAGTGGGTCTGGTGTCATTCCATCAAGTCCAAATGAGAGAGTACAGGTACATGGAGACCAAGTGGATGTTAGATGGTACAATCTGACCTCAGTTATTTCACCTCACATAATGTCCTCAGTGCAAGTACACTGGCTTGAGATAGCCTTGTCAGGCAGTTCTCCTGGCTAAGTATGGTTTATAAGGCTAATGAAGAAGAGAACATATTTCTCAGTGCCAAGAGGTGGTGAGCTCTTGGCATGTTCTTCCATTCTAGATAGAGTACATTCTTCTAAAGCATCTCTGAGGATCACCAGTGCCATGCCAAGACAGTGTGTGCTTGGTACATGGAAGGACTGCAGCCAGTGTTGTCACATAAACATAAATGTTAGAATTTAAAGATCCTGTTTTGTTAGAACTGATCATTAATGGTTTTGAGAATCTGGTAGAGAGAGTGCCAAGAACATCAAAAGAGTTAGGGCTCTGTTTGGATATGAGTGACCAGAAGCCCAATCAATGGTGGATTCTACATAGTGTTGTTTCTGTTTGGATAAAATAAACAAAGGCAAAGGAGCTAAATAGTTTAGGTCTCTGGAATTGCTTGACTTAATGCCTGCCCTAATCATCTCTAAAAAGAAAGATGTTCCAAAATCAGACTGTTTCAATGATGCTGTCAGGGGCCCAAGATCCTATTTTTCTACTATCGGACTTTTGGTAGATTTCAATCACATGGACCATCATGGCTATTAGATCTCCATTATTGTATCATACTTATACTCTATTGGGTTGGAAAAACGAAGTGATAAAAAGAATAATCATTCTTCCCCAGGAGGAAGCTTCTTGGATGTTTCATGTCTTTTCATTAGAAACTTGGTCATGTGATCAGCATAGCAGAGGCCACACACAGAACATAGACTCTCAGTTGGGTGGCAGTTGGTGAACTTCATGATAAATCCAGTTCTCAGTATCATGGAAGAAGAGAAAGACTGGGAGAAGAGGGGGAGACTGTCACAGCCCCTGGGTCCTACACACATATCGAAATCAGAGCTGCAAGGGCTTTGATTAAAGGTGGCATCACATCCACTGGTGAAGGAATCACAATGTTGGTGGAAGGCCTTCATTAGTGGAAGGAACTCTTCGGTAGATGATTGAATCAGACATTAAAACATCGATTCCTTCTGAGCAGCCTGATGTTTCTTATGCAGGCAAGCAGGAATGAAACGGAAATGATTAAATGCCAGCTCCCTGACTTTTATAGCAGCTCATTCAGCTGCCTACCCACAAAGCCCTTCCCCAGGAAGCTATAGCCAAGAATTTGCTTGGCCAGGCTTGGTCATTTTTCATTCATTTCAATGACCATCTCCAAGAAAAAGAAAAAAAAATCTGAAAAGAGGAATCTCACTGAAGGACTTAGGGAGTACCGGCGGGGTTTTCCTCTAAAAGAAACAAATGAAAAGAAGTAGCTTAAAGCTGCCTGTGGGTGATTGGGAATTTGGGGTTCTGCTTGTCTCTGTGTATGTCTGTGTTTGTGCCTTTAAGCTCATACAAACATATGGATGTGCATTCAGGGTCAAAGTGATCATTTCAGAGTCAAGAACTCTGTTTTCTTGGTTTACTGATCTTTGATGAAAACAGCAGGAAATTCTTTAAAATAGCTTTCCCAGACACAGGAAGGCTTTCAGCATAAACAGTGCACCCTTCCCTGTTGAGGTGTCAAGGAGTAGTTCATGTGCATGGGAAGATTTCAGTCTGGTGGTTGAAAAAAAAATAAAAAGAAAAAAGCATCCAAGGAACCACAAACACAAGCTGGTAAGCTGGTGACAACTTGCAGGCCCAAGGATTTTCTGGTCTCTTTGGTTTAGTGTTTCCTCCTTACGGATGTCCTTCATCACCTCAACAGGTTCCAGTAGGGCATCCCTGAGCCCACTGAAGGTAGGAGAATGGGAAAGTTGAAAACATACTTGGGCTTGACTCACTGTCCCCCACAACTATCTCTCGAAAGACATGGGTGCTCCAAAGACAGGTTTAGGTCCTTCCCAGAAGAACTTGGGGTGCTGTCTTCAAGTCAGGGCAAGTTTCATTCTTTATCTTTGGCTTTCTCATTAGATGAAATGTGGAGTCAAGGGGCAAATTCTTATTCTATACCTAGCCCTGCCTGTGATACATTTTACGTTTTAGAGAGTTTGGGATATCTCAGTTTACTTGTTTGCCTCCTGCTTGTTGTCTCTTTTCAACTCATTGTTTGATTTATCCTATGGTTGTAGAGAGCTTTGTGTGGTTACCTGCATTACGCTCCAGATCTACTGTCTAGAAAAAGAACCCAGACAGGACTAGATCCAGTCACGGTGTGCTGACGTTCCCCATCTAATCAGCAGTCTGGTAGATGGTTTTCTAGACATCAACATAGCCTGACAAATTGTTTGTAAAAATAATACAACAACATATGCACTTTTCTTTTTACCTCATTATGCTTTATGTTTTCAGCAGTAAAAAAGGGGATTATGAAACTATGACTTATGGTGTGGTGAAAAAATAAACAAACAATTAAAGGTAGAGGGTAATTTGCCACTTGTGTTTTGTTTAATGCCTACCAGAAAGAATCTGGAATTACCCACTTGATTGTGTGTGTGTGTGTGTGTGTGTGTGTGTGTGTGTACATGTGAGCGTGCATGAGTGCACGTGCTTAAAACATGTCCTTCAATATAAAGGATGACTGTTTTTCTTCTTTTTGCTGTAAGATGGTAGATGCTTTTAAACATCTCAAATAATCATTTCAAATACTTTTGTCTGATGGGCTACTTGTTTCTTTGCTAGGTATATACAGTGAAGGAAAGACCTTTTGAGCCAATGTTGAAATCATTCAGAATCTCTCAGGATCTCACAGGATACAAATGGTCAACATCTTCCAACTTGTCTCATCATAGGCTTCAGGAAATGCTGTCATGAGTTGAAAATGGCTTTATAGCTAAACTATTTGACCACTTAGTTTGTAAATTGGTGAAATAAAATGATTCGTTTAACTCATGGAATAGAGGAGATAGTGCCCTATCATTTTTTTTCATCAAGGTTAAGTGTATAGAATTGGATTAGGTATTTTAAGAAATATATAAATGGAGACAAGTTCTTGCTTGAGTTCTGGAATGTGGTTAAGTTAGTTATAAAGTGAACATGTATCAAAATAGCTGTATGCATTCATCTCTTTCTTCATTTTCATATTATCCCTGTGAAGGCGTAAGTCATAAACAATCCCACACCAGTTGGGAATTAAAGGGGTATTTATTTTAAGGGTCAAACTTACAAAACACCAACAGTCAGCAA